>CM037855.1:36242534-36506534 GCA_021234595.1 Delia radicum | reverse complement strand
GAGCCAACAAGAATGGAAACACTATGAATTTATTGCTAATTTAACTAATTTTGAGGTAAGTAGTTTTAATAAACTTAAATGTAGATATTATTATACTATATATTTAATATACAATTAAAGAAAAGTTGAGAAATTTTAAAATCTCTTTAATTTATAATGAAAAATTCATAAAAATTCATATATTTTCGCCATTACTGTGACACGTAGTACAAAGAGAGGAGCATTTATATGCCTGGTTTGTTTAAGCAAAAATAACGATTAATACTAAACCTACAGTAAAGGCGAACAATAATAATACAGTAGAGTTTTTTCGGAATTAATAGAAATATTAAAGAATTTTTAAGGAAAATATCTTATTAAGATACAATTAGGTTATAATTAAGGGATTTTAGGAAATTTTGTAACCATTTTTGTTACAAAAAAAAAAAAAAAATTTTTTTTTTATATTTCTTGGCCTTTACTGTAAGTCTATATAGCCTACTTAAGTATTTTGTGAAGAACATACCTATATAAAATTAATACTAGCAACTCAACAACAAATAAAACTGAATGTAACGTAACGTATCAACCAGCTAGTCACTCAACCAACAAACCAAAACGAATTATATAATGAACAGAAAAAATATGTATGAAGAAATTGAAAAATATATTAAACAGCAATAAAACCACAAGCCAGTCAGCCAGCCAATTTGATAATAGGCGTTTTTTATATTATGAACACTCTTTTTTTCTTCCTTATTTATAAGCAACATATAAAAAAAAGTTATAAAAAGCCAAAAAAAGCCTCATCTCCTTCATAATATAACCTTATTCCGTTTTAGCTAAATTTCATTTTAACTTGAACATCATGTTTGTTTTTTCATTAAATAATCACTGTATTTATTTGGACTAATACTGTATTAAAATATTTTATACTCTCCTACGTACAAAGTAAAAAAAAAAAAGCAGCAAAACTTTTTTGATATAAGTTTTTTTTTTCATTTCAATATGGCCAAAAAAAAAAAAAACAGACTGACACTCAATACATACAATTTTTATGTAAAAAAAAAAGTACAGTCTTAGTCCTAATTAACAAATACTTATAATTTATTAAAATTTCTTTTTAATTTTCTTTAAAATTTTTGATTAAATCATCGTTAAACTAATAGAAAAAAAGCCCGCGCAATTTGTTTTTTACATTAAAACACAAAATATTCTTTAAAAAAAACACATTTTACCGAACAAAAAGCCGACCCACGCCGGTGTAAATTTTTTGAAAATTTCTTAAAATTCAAATGCCATTTTTATATAATAATCCGTTATGGATTTTAATAATTTTTTGAAAATAAAGTACTAGAAGTGTTAATTGTGTTATCATAGTGAGACATTTTTCACTTACCTGTGGACAAAATTGATGAATTTTTTCGTTGAATTGACGCACAAAACTGTAATTTATTTGATTATATTGTGCACTTAAATTGTTTCTTTAGAGGATTTTCACCAGTCAGTTTGTTATGTTTTTGTTTGGCTCTCTCTTTTTTTTTTTTTGCTTTTTGCACAAAATTGAATTTTTGTATAGACTTTAGGCTGGTTGATACTAGCAGTACGTTTCACAACAGTATAAAGTTATACTATGGTTAAACGAAGCTATACAGTTGAATTTTGTACTGAAAATTTTGTACTGAAAATATTTGTTCGTTATATTCGTTAGTTGGTGCTCGGTTCTTCGTTGTATGTATGAAAAGCAAAAATGTGTTTGTTTGTTTCTCGTATGCTTTGTATGTATGGATGATGGTCGTTTGGTCGGTTGGTTGGCTGGTTGGCGTAGTAGATTTTAATTCTCCTTAAGTTCAAATAGTACTGTGAAATGATAGGGATGATAAATTTGCATTTAAAACTGACTAAATATGGTACTACGGTACTAAATAATGCATAGAACTTAACCAATATATATTTATATAGGTAGTCTTAGTAGCCCAGCTGCTTATCTTCCTCTTACCTGGTTTTGACATTTCTTACATGGTTTGACAGTACAAAGACTGTATCTTGAGTATTTTGAAATGTCAAAACCCTGTTGTTTTTGTATTGTTTGTAGTTGTTTGTTGTAGTTGTTGTTCTAGTAAGACTACCTATATAAATATATCTTGGATCTTAACATTAATTTGTTTCCGAAGATTGCAGATATCAGACTACTGGATGTTTGAAATATCGAACTCATTTGATTCCTTACAAATTCGAAGGAATTCATTCCCATTTATTTTTTATGAATTTATCATGAATGGTAACTGATTCGATGCGGGTATCGTTACAAATAACGCTATTTCGTTTATTTCGCTAACGGTATTTGAATGAATGAATAATGATTTATTAAAAAAATATGTAATTACAATTCATATAAATATCACAAAGAAGTAGCTATGATTAAATCATTTGAAGACATAACATTTAATGTCTGATTGGCACATATTTATAAATAAAATTATATAATTATATTGATTATTTTACTATATAGATGAAAAAGTATTAAAATAACACAAAATGAATTTAGGTAGTATATAAAATATTAAAAGATTGAAAATGAAAATTATTCAAGTTCGAGGCCATACTCTATATTTCTTCATTAGGATATTGTCCTAACAAATAATCTATAGAGTTTTTTGTTTTCAAATTTATTCTTTGACCCTTTCAGGAATGTGTTGATAGATCTATTTCGGGAATTTTCTAGGTTCCCATCATCAGAACACGTTTTGAAAGCGGTAACAATCCCATGCCAAACATCAACATTCATATGAACTAGTTTACTCATTACATGAGAACTAATATACATATGAGTTTGAAGTTAAAGATTATAACCATTGATCAAAAAATAAATTGAAAACTTGTTTGATGTGCAAGATCCACCTCTGGTGGATATTCAATACACGTTTTTTTGTTTTTCTCTCCTTTTTATGTAGTGAGTAAACTAGTTCATATGAATGTTTGGCATGGGATTGTTAGCGCTTTCAAAACGTGTTCTGATGATGGGAACCTAGAAAATTCCCGAAATAGATATATCAACACATTCCTGAAAGGGTCAAAGAATAAATTTGAAAACAAAAAACTCTATAGATTATTTGTTAGGACAATATCCTAATGAAGAAATATAGAGTATGGCCTCGAACTTGAATAATTTTCATTTTCATTGCACAATTAAAGGTCCAAAAAACATAATTTTTATTTTTAATAAAAATTATAACAAACTTGTAAAAAAGGCAAAGTACCGTCTAGTTCACTTCCCTTGTTTTGTTTACAAACTAAACAAAATATAAAAAGGAGAGAAAAACAAAAAACGTGTATTGAATATCCACCAGAGGTGGATCTTGCACATCAAACAAGTTTTCAATTTATTTTTTGATCAATGGTTATAATCTTTAACTTCAAACTCATATGTATATTAGTTCTCATGTAGTGAGTAAACTAGTTCATATGAATGTTGATGTTTGGCATGGGATTGTTAGCGCTTTCAAAACGTGTTCTGATGATGGGAACCTAGAAAATTCCCGAAATAGATCTATCAACACATTCCTGAAAGGGTCAAAGAATAAATTTGAAAACAAAAAAACTCTATAGATTATTTGTTAGGACAATATCCTAATGAAGAAATATAGAGTATGGCCTCGAACTTGAATAATTTTCATTTTCATTGCACAATTAAAGGTCGAAAAAACATAATTTTTATTTTTAATAAAAATTATAACAAACTTATTAAAGGATTTAAATAAACTTTTTTAAATTTTTTCTTTCTTTAGATGAATTCAGTTATTATAAGTTTTCTATATTTTAAACATATTACCAAATATTTGTATAAACGCATGTAATCTTTACCATTTAGTACCTCATAAACTTCATCAATTAACAAAAAATCTTTTTCCAAAAAAAGTTAAACGGTAGCTAGAAAATATGGGGCATATCCCAATAAAATGATGAGTGTTTTCCTCTTCATTACAGTTACAAAGCGTGCAAGTAGTTTCTCCATTACCATAAAAAGCACGTGTGTTTAAACTAAGCAACCCACCCCTGGCCTTCATAATTAGGCTAACAAGATATGGCGAGTTTCCAACGAGAAAGTAAGGAGGAATATCATTATATTGCAGTGTAGGGTACAAATCATGAAAATGAATCGCGGATTTCTGGCACTAGTAATAAATTTTTCGTACTCTATGATTCTCAAATTTTAGAGAATATTCTGGTGATAATATAGAAAATTACCCCTCCAGGTCCCAATATCCAAAGTAATCCCGATTTTCTCACATAAAGACCCCCAATTGGAGAACCAAAAAGTATCCCGCCGAATAGTCTCCTCGGCCAATATTCGCTGTAGTCTAGTGACAGGTAGGTCGAGAACTTTTCTTATATAACTAAAATGTAATTTTAGTGTATCCAAGTAAAGTGATGGCAAACCACTTTCTATGTGCAGCATATAATTTGGAGTATTTTCAGGAAAGTATAACATTTTTTTCAAGAAATATCGCAACAATTTCTCCACTTCATCAAAAACCATAAATCCCCAGACCTGCGCGCCATAAAACATTATAGATTTTGCAGCAGTATGGAAAATTTTCAATTTATTTGAAAAGCTTATTTTTGGATGGTGAATGTAACTTAACCATGTGGAGTTAATTGCAATCTTGCCAGAAACGAGCTTAGACTCTAAGTGTTTTTTAAAGGACAAATTGTAACATATATTTATACCAAGATACTTATACTCGTTTACCACCTCAATTTGAGTGTTACCATACCTCCAAGATAGCCCACGACTAACTAATACGCTAACGGTATTTTGGGTTAACGATAATACAGTTATTTCGGTAACAGTTTTATTTAGCGTTATCGGTATTTTACTCATTTCGGTATCGGTATTTTATCGGTAACGCTATTTTCGTTTATTGCGGTAACGTTATTTTATTAACGGTAACGGTTTTTAAGTTATTTTGGTATCAGCATTTTAAGGATAAGGTTATTTAAGTTATTCAGTTAATGTCACTGCACATACATCAAAAAAACTAAAAACGGATTTCAATTAAAAAAATTTATTGTAACAATTAATATTTTAATTGATTTTTGCACCTATCACGGTAATGATAATATCAATTAAAACTTTTATTGTTAATTAAAAAGAAAAATAGTTATAAATAACTATCTACAAAAAAAAAAATATAATACTACTCCCATAAAAAAAAGTGTGTGAACGACACGTTTGTATGTATTTTTGGTAAAGCTTTGTCTGTTTGTGTACTTCAAATGCATTTGATATTTTATGCTATAACATTTCTATTTAACCATACAGTTTATGAAAAAATAATTTGAGAATTATGTCTAAAATAAAATATGTATATATATATTTAAAAGTTAACTAAAAAATTAATTGATTTAATTAAATATTTGTTTAGAAGCAAATTTAATTCAAAGCTAGTTTTTAATTAGATATTTTAGGTTGATAATTTTTTCTGTGTAGATAGATTTTTAACCGCATTATGTCCGAATTCTAATGACTAGTTTTTTTGTGATAAGCGAGCTGTTTTTAGCAGTAGGCATACTTTTTGCCCCCAATTGTATTGTTTTTTCTGCATAACACCCAAAGAAGTACACAAAAGTACTTTTTTTTGGCCCCCTGTACGTTTTTTTTTTTTTTTGTCTATTTTATAGTAAATTTTGAAAATTTCTTCTTCTTTAATAACAAAAAAAATTTCAGAGTATACAAAATCCAACGCAGGTCATTTGAAACGCTCTGTAACAATGTCTGCTCAGCGCTGCCAACTTTGACGATTTGTATCCGTTTTGACGATTTTCGAAGTGAAATATGATAAAATGACAATTGACAAGTGAAATATGATAAATACGAAATTCATTCTATTGTTATTGAATATTATAAAAAATTAGCTAATTTTTAAATTTTTCCCCCTATTTTTTTTTTTTTTTTTATAATTTAACCAATACTCAGGGGATGCCCCCTACTCATGCAGTGCATTGTATTGATCAGGAAAATAGGGTATGGGAAGGAGGAAAGAGGGAGTAGTGCTTGTGAATATTTGATTTAAATTTTTCTAAATTGTAAGTTACAGGGAAGACTTCTGCGGAAAGTTTGTTCCACATACGAATTGTTCGACTAAAAAACGAATTTTCTCTGTAATGCGTTGTGCGAAACACAGGACAATCAACTACAAACGGATGTGCTCTACTAGATAAGCGAGTATTACGAATAAAAACTCGGGCTCGAGGAATTAGTTCACTTATCTCAGATGAGCACCTCCCATGGTAATATCGATAGAAAAGTGTTACACAACCCACATTCCGACGATGCTCCAATGAATCAATAGAGTTGGATACACTACTGTCATTGATAAGCTTCACCGCACTCCCCTGAACACGGTCCAGAAGCTTCAGAATAGACACTGAAGCCCCTGCCCATATATGGGAGTTGTATTCCATTTTCGGCCGGATATAGCTGGTATAAATAGTAAGGAGATCGGATGGAGTGAAGTAAGTCTTGCACCGTTTCAGAAAACCAAGGCACTTGAATGCTTCTTTCGACACTTGAAATACGTGCTTATTCCAACGGACATCACACTGTATTTTCATGCCCAGAACATCAAGAGTATCCGATTCCTCGATACATATACCATCCATAGCTACAGATGACAATGTTAATTCCACAGCCCGTCTGTGGGTTAACATTGGGTCTTGCGTGCATTAAAATCGACCTTATTCGCGCGACCCCACTCAGAGATTGTGGATAGGTCTTGATTGAGTGTGTCATTCATGTTCTGCCGTATGCTCTCTAACTCCAAAGAGCTTGGCCTGTGATCGAATGAAAATGAATGACAAATGTTGCTGTCATCTGCAAAAGAGTAGATAGGATTAAAGGTCTGACCAAGAAGGTCATTAATAAAAATAAGAAAAAGGGTAGGAGAAAGAACAGAACCTTGCGGTACCCCTGAATTTAGCTGAAACTCGTTTGATGAGACCCCATCTAAAACAACACGTATAGTGCGGTCTCTGAGAAAACTCGTTATAAATCGAGAGAAGACATTACCGACACCAAAAGCAACTAGCTTAGTCACGAGTGCCCCGTGCCACACGCGATCGAACGCCTTGGAAATATCTAGAGCAACCACTTTGCTCTCACCAAAGCGGTGGAGTGACCGGCTCCAAAGTTCCGATAGAAACGCCAACAGGTCTCCCGTAGATCGACCGCTACGGAAGCCATACTGTCGATCATTTAAAAGTGAATTGGTCTCTAAATATTTCAAAAGATGGTAGTTAACCATGGTCTCCATCACTTTGGAGAGCGCAGAGCAAATTGCGATTGGGCGGTAATTTTCAGGGTTGTTAGCCGTACCCTTTTTAGGGATTGGCTGGACATTGGCCACCTTCCAGCATGAGGGGAAGACTCCCGCACGGTACGAGGAGCTGAAAAGTTTTGCCAATGGATGTGCCAACGTAAAAGAGCACTGTTTCAGCACCAGTGCTGATATGCCATCCGGCCCCGGTGACTTGTTTACGTTGAGATCCTCAAGAACCCTTTTGACTGACCGGGCCCGAAAGAAAAGCAAAGGCATAGTATAGGATACCCTTTCGAGAACGGGCAGTGGTTGATCGCTTTCCGGCAAGAAAGAATTTCTTGCAAATCAATTTGAAAGATTATTTTAATTTTTTTAAAAAAAAAAACGAACACCGAAGAGATTTTTTATATGTTTTAAAAAGAAGAATCCAAGAGTGTTAATTTTTCAACATTTTAAATCATTTAGCTTCAAAAACACTGACAAAGTAGCGATTTCCACGTTTTTAAATCTTTCTTAATCAATATACGTATTTCTTGAATGCCATTTTCTTTATGCCACAATTTTGAGAAACCAAAATCGGAAAAAAAAATTAAAAATTAACATTTTGTTATAGAATTTTACAGATTTTACAGATTTTAAAAGAGCTTTAATTTTAAGTTCTATTCCGCGTAATGAGTACTGGGAATAACTAATAATAAAGAGCATCAAACTGTTGAAAAAATTACACACAGAAAAAAAAGTGCCAACCGAATTGAAAAGTGTATTTTAATGGTAACAACTTTTAAATTCAGTTAGTACAGCAATTTTACATTAGATTTCTGAATATTTTTGGGATCGCAACTAAAATGCAGTTAAACTAAACGTACTTTGTTGTGAAAACTAATGTTAAGTTGTGCCAACCGACTGAACTTCGATAACCGAATTTGAGTCGTAGTACCCGAATTTAAATTGGCAAATACGAGTTTTTTTATCTGTGTGTACAAAGAAATTGACAAAAACGATTTGTTACTGAAATATAAGAAGTTTTGGGAATGACAATTTCTCATTCTCAAAATTACGATTTTGATAATTTGTTTCACAAAAATTTACGTTTTTTTAACAAATTTTCTTTTTTTTCGGACTTTGATGAAGATTAAAATAAAATCAAAAGTGATTATGGTGCCTTTTATTTTTTATGCGTATTAAGAATGCTTAAGCAAAGGTCATAATTGAAATCTTGAGAAAATGTTATTTATCTGCGTAGATTAATTTGGGGGGTCTAAAATAAATTTGGTGGGTGCCACATTTTATGGATCTTATAATAAAATGATTTTCTGAAATCGTGAGAGTATATATTACTAGGCGTACCGGTTTTTGTGAAATGGAGGCCTCAACCCCCTTAACCGATAATAAAAAAAATATACTTTTTTAATTCTAGAGGGGATCACACACTTTTTGTTTTGTTTTGAGTGGTGCTCAAAAAAGTAAACTTCAGGCAATTTTTTTAGTTCTTATGGCCGTAATTTCAAGCATTATGCCCGTAATTTCAAGCAAAAGATACCTACCGGTGCTTAGATACCTACCCGATTTTGTTTGTGTACACGGTAGGTATCTAAGCACCAGTAGGTATATATTGCTTGAAATTACGGCCATTAATACATAAATTGTTACTTTTATGTTCTGAATTTTATGAATTTTTTTAAATAAAAAATGTGTATTTTTTTTATCTTTATTTTGTAGTGCTTTTTTTCCCTCGATGTACTTTTTTGTAGATTTCATATCATAAAACTAGTTTATGATCAAGCTTTGGGAAAATATATGTATATCTATTTACAGCGCTTATTTTTTATAATTTCGCTAAACGGTATTTTAAGGATAACGTTATTTTAATTATTTCCGTAACGGTATTTTAGTTATTTCGTTAATGGTATTTTAAGGAAATTGGTATTTATTTACATCTATAGAGGTATTTTACTAGTGTTTCCAATTCGGTTAATCGATTAAGCGATTACTCGATTAATCGCCTCTATTTCGGTTAATGTCGAAACAAATAATTTGAAACTCAAATAATTATTCGACCAGAATTATTGGTTAAAATAGGTCGATTAACCTTTATTTTTTTCCTTTATTTTTTCCAAAACTAGACAATTTTTTTTAGCTTTAGCTAAGAGAATTACAAGAAAAGCTTAGAAAAAAAAACGGTATATAAAATATCATAAAATCTTTTTAAACTCGAGTAATCGATCCTTAAGCGTCAGGGTAACTTTCTTTATGTCGGTTTTTTTGAAATTACAAAGACAATTTTTAATTTCTTTTAAAAATTCAAACTAATGTAAATTAATATTTCCAAGATTTTCAAGATATGGTTAAACTTGTATTAAATCGATGCCATGCAACTGGTCTTCTGTAGGAATTCTATTTGTTTTCCCATATCCCAAGAACATTTTTTTAATTCGGTTCCTAACCACTTCAATTCTAAAACGTATTCCAATAGAATCAATTTTGTCAGTGAAAAAATGAATTGGCATTTCATATTTAAATTAATATTTCATTTTATTTCGAATATTTTTAAATTCAGTAGGAATATTATTGATTTAAATATGATTCTGGCGACCAACTTTTCTAAAAAAGAAATAGTAATATTAATTTGACATTAAAACCCATGGTTAAGCCTCAAACATTGGTTATTTTGAGGTAATTAAGCAGGCCTTAGTATTTAAATTAATATGTCAAAGAGCAATTCCATATGAAAACGATCAAAATTGGCAAATTTTTGGACGACCCCTCTCCGATTTTAAAATAAATAGTCTCAATCGATTGCCCAGCAAAAAATAATGTACCTACATATTTTTTTTTTTTTTATAGTGACTGGTTTAGTGGTGGTGTGCACCACTGTCATGTGACAAAATTGAAGAATTCTTCATAAGGGACCTCATTGAAAGTTGTTTTAAAAAATTGAAGAATTCTTCATAAGGGACCTCATTGAAAGTTGTTTTAAAAGCGATCGCAACGAGTGATAGCTCGTTGGAAAGGTATTGAATCAGGCTTTAATTGAAAAATAAAATTTTCCTAATTTTTCTTGTTAAATAATTAAAAATAATTCAATTATAAAAAATATAAAAACAATGAGGACAAGGTGGTCTCTTAAATGCTCTTCTCCTGTCCAAACAAGGAGTCGGGGCCCATTTTTTTATTGCTGATTCTTAAAGCAAAAATTATGAGGAATCCAAAAAAAAATAAAATTAGCCGGAAAATTTAGGAGCTTCTGTGGAAAAATCGGAAAATTTAATTTTCATGGGAAAAAAGGTAAATTTTATTTTTCAATTAAAGCCTGATTCAATACCTTTCCAACGAGCTATCACTCGTTGCGATCGTAGTTTTTTTTTAAAACAACTTTCAATGAGGTCCCTTATGAAGAATTCTTCAATTTTGTCACATGACAGTGGTGCACACCACCACTAAACCAGTCACTATAAAAAAAAAAATATGTAGGTACATTATTTTTTGCTGGGCAATCGATTGAGACTATTTATTTTAAAATCGGAGAGGGGTCGTCCAAAAGGTGATCGCTTTCATATGGAATTGCTCCAAAATATGATTTTTCGAAAACCTGTATAACTCTAAGGATGCATCCTGTAAACTTAAACCCCAATATTCTAATGAAGATCTCATCAAAATATCATAGAATATTTTAAATAATCCTCAACAACAGCTTCGAAAAAATTAATTAAATTTAATTCAGAATTAAAAAAATGTCCAATTACCATTAATTCATTTCCTAAGAATTCTTTCATTAGCTTCATTCGCAAAGTTTTAATTGGTATTAAATGAATTCCTAACTTAAATTATTCAATTGTGTTTATTCAACATTTTACAGTGAAGTTCGAAACATTAAAAAACAAGCAATAATAAAGCATAATATTATTATTTTTTAATCTAAGACTACTGACAGGTCCTTACATGTTTCATTTCGCGTCACCAAAAATCTTCAGAGAACCAATGTAGATGGGGTAGAAGATTTACCCAAATTTTGAATTTAGTAGATAAAGACTGCTTTAAATTAGCGGATAAGAAATTTTTTGATTAATAAATAAACATTGCACGATTTTTTGTTTAACAAAAAACAATTGATCTTGAACTTGAATAATCTTACGCACATCCTAATTTTTGTTATATTTACCTTGAATTTATTTAAATGCAAATAACGGCATATCCTGCTAAATTTAACAGAAATATTTGATAAAAAAAATGTAGACTGCTGATTTCAGAAGAGCAGGTTTCTATGCGCATAAAAATACGACTTTAAAACTTACACATTTTTGAGATTGTTTTTGTCTACTAATGTTTAGCAAATTTTTTGCTGATTTTAACAGATTTATTTGTAACTTTCAATTAACTAAAATTTAGCTCAAATATAACAACAATTTTGGAGATTTAACAGATTTATTTTTGCTATTCTTATCTTACTAATATTTGGCAAAAAAAATTCTCAATTTTAGCAGTTTTTCCACCAACGTCAGTTTAAAAAAATTTTTAGTAAATTTTTATTTCTATAAGTGTACAAAAAAGTTCGCCCAGAAAATGGGGACAACACATCCGAAAAAATTAAAATCTCGAAAAAAAAACTTTGAAATTTTGGAAATAAAATTTATATAAATTCTTAAAAAAAATGTTATAGCTACGCCGGTGACTATGCTTTAATAATCAAATAGAGCTAGTAAACCTACGTGCTGGCAATCATTTTTGCATCGGGTTCAGAAGCTTTAAAATAGACTTTGAAGCTCTTATATGAAAGTTGTATTCCATTTTTGACCGTATATAGGTAGTATAGTTAAAAGTAAGGCTAATAAGCCAATACTCTTGAATACCACATTTCTTTCACATTGGATTCTCATGCCTAAACATAAAGAGCTTCGATTCCTAATATTGATACCACCCATGCCCTATTGGTCAGCAATCGACATTGGACCTTGCGTGCATTAAAATCTACCCTATTCGCACGACCTCACTAGGAGATTGAAATCTAATTTCTGCCTCCAATCTGGATGGCAAATGTTGTTGTCATCAACAAAAGAATAGACAGGACTATAATTTCGATGAAGAAAGTCGTTCAATCTAAAACAACTTTTATAGTGCGATTTCGGAGAAACCAAGGCATGAACCGAGAGAAGTCAAGGGATTTATGCCACGCACGATTAAACGCCTTGGACGTATCTATAACAACAACTTGCTATCACCAAATCTGTGAATCGAGCGACTTCAACGCTTCGAAAGAAGACCATCAGGTCTCCCATAGAACGACTGTTGAAAGCCTTACTGTAGATTATTAAGAAGTGAGTGGGGAGCGCAGATTATATTGAAATTGGACGGTAATTGTCAGAGTTGCTAGCCGCACCCTTTTTTTGAAATTAGATGAACATTGATATGACGGGATAAAGAGGACCGCGAAAACGATGAATAGACTGTTTTGGTATCAGTGCTAGTATGAATTCCGGGACCGCTGGTTTATTTACATCAAGATTTGCAAAAATTCTCTTAACGGCTCGAGCACGAAGCAATATCTTTGATATAGTATGTGAAACTCTCTCGAGATCGGGCAGTGGTAGATAGGCTTTCGGCAGAAATAATTCCGCCACAAGGTTGACTTTATTACCCAGGTTAGTGAATAATTGGTCATCATTTATAAGAATTGGGATAGAGTAACTATTATCCCACACGCTTTGAACGAACAACCAAAGGGTCTTACTAACCCGAGAAGCAGAATTATCTTTAACACGAGGATAGTCTAAGTGTAGAAACTTTTCACGTCTTAGTACTTTCACACATTCAGATTTCGCCTATTTACGTAACAGTTCTGTATCTGACTGCATTTCTGCACAACTGGTTAAATCAAAACTTATGTTTAGTCTTAGCCGACGTGAACTTACTTTAAAGGAATACAAAATTTCATTCCAAGCTAATCACGCGTTCTGCCATTTTCGCATCGTTATCAAAATTGTCGTCCAAGAAACATAGTCTTGATTTAATTAATTTACTTTTTTTTGATTAATTCATTCAGATCTCGTTAATTCGACCTTTAGTCAAGGACTTCATACCTTACTCTTAAATTCATTTGAAAATGCACTTTATTGCCCCAAGAAACTAAAATTCCTTCTTTTCTTCTAATTTCCTGAATTTAAGTTTTTCACTTAAAGTCTACAATATGGTAATGAAGTAGCGGATGAATTTGCTACAAAGACCTCGTCGACCATTGGTAGGTCAAGAGTCTTACTATGGTGTAAGCTAGTTTACTATTAGAATTCCGAACTAAACCGATGGGATCGCACCGAGGTCTCCATATTCAACAGCCCAAACCAAATGTTTCTGAAATCCATCTCTTTTAATTGACCTATGTACACTGAATCCAAATCTGGCAAAAAAAAATGTTCTCTGTGACATATCACAAGGATCGATTTCCCCTTTCTATGATAACGCACTGTAAAAGTGACAGGTCCCTTTCATATTAATTGATCGGTGTGGTGGCAGTTCGTCTAGATATTCCATTAGTTCCTTACCTGAAGATAGACCACCAATATAAGCTATCTAGCTATCTCGTATCCATATTGGGAAAATCTTGCTATACTTTATCATGTGACGTAGCAAAACAATTACGGATCAATTAATCTGGCTGAGCTTGACGAAGGTTTTACCAAGTAGCTCTCGTGTCCTGCCTAATGCGCTGCAATGAAGGGATCGTTGTAAAAATATGTCTGACATCTGATATTTTATTGTTTCCTTATCCGATTTCTCATTTGCGATTTCGGTACATTTAATTTAGAATGTATTATAGATAAGGAACATTTGTACCAACATATCATATCTGATATAATAATTATCTTCTACAGTTCTTCTTGCTCTTGTTGTTCTTATAAAATATTTAATACTTAAACATTCATTGAAACCACCTTATATTTTTTGTTCTTCTACTTACTACTTCTCCTTCATCATAGTTAAACGTCATTATTATCATTTTTATTATTAATAAGAAAAGCATTGAAAAACTCTACGCTTTAAATATTCTACGTCTATTGTTTGTTCATGTTATTGTGAACTCAACAACAATAACAACATCATCATCCTCATCATTATTTTATACTCCACTTGAAATAAAACAACAACAAAAGCATTTGAAAGCCGCATTTAAGTTTTTTAAATAAAAAAAGTTTTAACCAAGTCCGTCATTCAGTTATCATTTTGTGACATTAAAAATAAAACAGTAGCAAGAATAGCAACAGTAACAGCAGCCTTAGCGTGGCAGTGTCCAATACCATATAGAAATCAGCAACAACAACAACATTCACAGCAATTGCTAACTAATAACAAGACGTATTAAGAGCAACAAACTGTTTAACTGCTAAGAGAGTAAATGAGAATGCGGTGGTCCCTTTTGTTGCCTATTTGTTTTATGGGGTCATTTATTACAAGGAGAGGGTGGGGTGGGGTTGATGTGGATTCTTAATATTTTGTCAATATATGACAGCCGTTTTATTTGTTTATGCAACATTATTTTTTTGTGTGTTATCTGTGAAGAAGTGGCTATATAATTCCCTTAAACATGCTGCTCCTTAATGTCCCAGTAAAGGACATATTGACTTAAAAACAAGTGCATGCATTAAACTTAGTTTTACCAATTTTTTTTCTTTATACCCTCCAAAATGAACCCTTACAAAAGAAACAACAAAAAAAAAAAAAATATGTTAGTGGTGAAAACTAAATTTTGTGGTGAAACACTTTTTTGGATGTAAAAAGAAATTGTGTGGTGAAAAATTATTTTTGTGGTGAAAAAAAAATTTGAGGTGAATTTTAAATACTATTCACCCTTTAGCGTCTGATGGAAAAATATGACGATATATTTTATTCACCAGACGCTACTATGAATTTGTACTAATATACCCTGTATTATACACCAATTTGTATGAAAAATTCAGAGGTAACTTCACATTTTCACTCATAACTTTTGAAACGCTGGACCAATTTTGATCATTTTAAATACCAAACTTTTCGGTAAACTGTACATCAATCTGTGTTAAAATGAGCAGTCCGTATTGCGTTTTCGAGCCGTGATCGCCATTTCAGCAGACAGACGGACATGGCTAAAACGTTGTAAAATCGAATAACGATCAAGAATATTTATACTTTTATGGGGTCGTAGACCTATATGTCGATGCGTTACACACGGAATAACAAACTGATATATACCCTCATCACAGTATGTTGAGGGTATAATAACGCTAGAAACTGAACCTTATAATGATTTTTTTGGTTTGTACAACTTCTGGATAGCATTTTTTATTAAAAACATTTGCATCGTTGACTTCATTATTGGAGGATTGATGAGTTCTTCGTGACAATGTTAAGTCTTTGTTGACAAATAAATTCAGCAGATATAGGAACTACATTGTAGTAAAACGTAATGTTGGCTATCGCATTAAACTTCGATTTGTCGCTGATACAACGCTTTTAAAGATACACCACCATACAGTGGGGTTTCTGAGAACTTTTAAAGAAAGAATATTAATCAGAAAAGACTAGGACACAAATTTTCCTATTCAAAGGGATTAGTTCTAAACTCAAAAAAATAAGTTATTAGAAAAGTTAGGAAAACGTCTTGTAAATGAAGTATACTATTTCTCATCAAATTTTTTGCTGAAATTGTGTTTTGAGCTATAATTTTAGTTATACTTATTCAGCACTTAACTGATTTCAACTAATGTTTTACTTATATTTTACTAATATTTTACTAATTTATTTTGCTAAAAAAAAATTGTATTGATAAGCACATTTATAGTGTGGACGACAACCAGCTTGGAAGATATACGCGGAATCAAGTAGATGTCGCGGCATTTCAACATGTAGTAGAGACGCGGAAAATGAGACTAAACAGTACAACTCTTGTTAGATATATAAAAAATCTACCATGGAAGATTTTTGTATCTGTGTTTCATACAAAAGGACGCTAACAATGTGAATACATATGTGAATTAAAAAAAACTTGTATTTGTATTGTCATCGACTTGTCAAAGTAGTTGTCTACTAATTAAATTAATGGCAGAATGAAATATTTAAATTTAATAAACATTAAATGTGTCTTTATAGTGATTATTACTGTAGTGTGGTCAAATTGCAAACAAATATACATTCAGATAGACAGTCTGAAAACGAAAGACAAGGACGCAATCTTAGGTAATTTTTTATGTTTAATTTTCTTATTGCAAAAAAGGGGTTATATATTTAGACAACCATTGATGTAAGTAGTTGAAAGACTACTTAAGTAGTTGAAAGACATTATTTCATGTCGTCAATTTGGAAGTATGAACATTTTTATATTTTCGAACGAATTGTAAATTATTTTTAAAAGAATCACAATTTATTTTTTAAGATTTCCAGCAAAAAAATTAAATAAAATATAATTATTCTATGAATGAATTTGAATTTTTTTCAGGCTACTAATATTCATCAAAAATTTTATTAACTTTTAGCAAGGATTTTTTAATTTTTAATTAGCAAAAATTTTGCAGAATCTACGAATTTTGTAGTTGAAAATCAGCTCGCTGATTTTCAGCAAAATATTTTGCCGACATTAGTATATAGGGAATCCGAATGTCGGCGTTTTTATGAGACTTTCAAATATGAAAGGGATATTAATCCATAGTCCATTATAATCTTTGTGAGCAGAGAAAAGCTCACAAAGATGATAATGACATAAACGTCAGGAAATACTGGAGTCTTGGGAAACGAGTTGAATGATGAATGTCTCTAATGAACTATCTGAGCATGGTACGATGCTTCGCTAAGACAATATCGACCAAGTGCCAGGTGGATTAACAAACCGACTTGCTCGACCACAAGCCAGGTTTGGCCTTATGACTAGGGCGGTCATTGGTCTTCCCGTTTTCAATAGCGCAATATGTTGGTGATGGTAACGGTACATGGCGAGATGGAACTTCTTTATAATGACTTCTGCAGAAGCTGACACAATGAGGAAAAGAAGGAAACTTATGTCCATCAATTTCATGCCACTGCCCGGGTTTCGCAAACCGAAGGGCTACTCTCTCCATAATGACCTAAAGAATATTTCCGACATGGATATCGGTAGCATTAATCTTTTCATCAGTAAATCTGACTGGTTTGGTTCTTATCCTATCCTAAATCTTTTTTCTAACTTATCCTAACCATGGCTATAAGTCCTTCGGAGATTCGATACAATTGAATCTCTGAATGGCTTGGAAGTGGGACTACTAATTTTCGTCTTACAGTAGGGGTTGTGAGAAGACAGTGTAGAATATAATCAGGGAAGCTTGTAGAATATAATGGGAAGCATGGTTCCCATTCAACACAACCTATTTATTACCTATGCTAGATCAATAAATACTAAGTAAAATTTTCTTTGAACACTGGTTGTAGAAAACTGGATAAGAGTAAATGGAAGAACAACGAACATAAAGGGACTCATACTGTCAGGTCATTTATAAGATTGTCATGCCCTTCTGGTATCATCCCTGGAAAACCTTTTTTCCGCTTGTAGCACACCAACAAGGCTTCAGGATATCCTGAACTATTCCCTATCCAACGATATGAGCTTGCAAACTCAATTACAGTCAAGTGTATATTAAGTCCGGAATTTTAGGTTGTCGCCGTCGAAATAATCAGTTGCTATTTACGACTTGAACCGGAGATTTCAAGAAAGAACTCGTTATCAGAATTAAGCAGAATCATCTTTGCAGTGTAATACCTATAAATCCTGGTGCATAACACGATATGTTGCTCGGTAAAGTATTCGGTTCAGTATACGCTTTTGATGCTGTCCGTTCTACATATCAGGCGGGATTTCAGGCAAAATCGATTTAAATACCATCCAAAGCTTATTCCACCTATTCTTTGAAGAAACATTCAAAACATAGTTTTTCGACACATAATGTTTTTAAGCATTTTTTACATTGCCAGCGAACTCTTGCATGACATACTACACATCTTAATGGTTTTTCCAGTTTTTTAGGGTTGTGACCTACATATACCATCGTGTGGTAATCCTGGAACCGATGAAGATGAAGGTCGATTATTTTGATTATTTTGGCGTAAGTAGTACCTAGCAAGAGAGCGACGGAATAAAAGCTGATCCATGCTGTCACTACGACTCATTACGTGTAACCGTCAGGCGTTTGCAATAGCCATATCTATTATGTAGGTAAAAAGTTCCCACCAACATTTTTTACCGCGAATTGCAATCCTGTAAAGTGAAATGGACTGATCCAATTCATCAACTCCACCCATATGTTTGTTGTAAGTCTGAAAACCTCTCGGAATACTAACATCAATAAATAAAATTATCGAAAAATACTTCGTGCCTTGCTGGATCAGTCTCCATCTTCTGAAGTAATTTTTTAACTACTCTTGATCCTAAGGGGTCAGTCCGCAATAAAAATCAAAAGTATAGCAATATCCCGTGGAACTAGCTGCTACCCCAGTTTTTAAAGCCAAACCGCACTGGATTTCCTCTGATAAACTGTTTTGCGGGATGGTGACCAAAATATTTTACTATGGACTCATCAATTGAAATATACTCGTGTACTATGCCCCACTGAAGGAATTTTTTCATTACAACATCAGCTAATGGACGAAGTACCCTGTTAGTACTAGCTTCGTCATTATTTACAAGATGGATATTCTTTTTTATGTCTCTGTATCTTTGTCTGGTTATATCGTTTCAATACCTACATCTTCATCGTAGGACCAGTACAAATCCTCTCTGGGTAATTTGTGATACCCAGACAATATCAATATACCTATACACTTTTTCAAGTCGGTGGAGTCTAATTGAAATTTATGCCTGTTGTTTTGATTGGCATATAAATTTGTCTTCTGATGAGTATTCTGTTAACAAATTTAGGCAATCTCTTCTATCAATCTATACTTTTCAACATTTCCTTATTAACACATCCAAAATTCGTTAATCGGATTTAAAAAGGCAGAAATTTGTATTCAACATTAATTAGCTACAAATATAAGTAGTACCTGTTTGCAAATGTTAAGTCACATTTAATATTATTTCATTGAAAAAGAAACAACATGTATGACATTGTCTAAAATCTACTTGTTCGATACAAGAAATATATACACATACTACTAGTACATATGTACGAGAACATTAGTATATATGGCAATTGAAAGTAAAAAGAACTTTAAGTAAAAACACAAAATAGCGGCTGCGGAACGAATTATCGTTGAGATGTTGATAAAGTTAAATTAAACAACGATAGGCGATTTTTTATGTCTTCAGTTTCTTTGTCACATTATGTGAACGTGTTTTGTAAATGTTGATGTTCATAAGAATTCATTCAATTTGGGAATAAATTCCCAAAATTAAATTCAATACTAAGAAAAAAATACTAAAAATAAATTCCTTTGAATGAAGTCTAAGAATTCAAATTAGAAAATGAATTCCATGACTAAAACATTAAGAATTAAATTAAAGAAGAATTCATTCAAATTCAGTTAATTCAACTTTTCGTCATGTAATTGCCTAGGATTAGAATTAATTTTATTTTCGTTTAATTCCCTCAGGGAATTAACTTTCTTTGACTTTCTTTCCCTAAGAACTTCACTTTTTCGTTTAATTCACTAAGGTACTTAACTTTTTTGTTTAATGACCTGAATTTAAGCTTTCCACTTAATTCCCAAAAAACTAACATTCCTCGTTTGTGTTGGTTGTTAATATAAATCAGTGTTCTGGTAAACTTTTTTTGGTAATTTCTGGTTAAATTAGGGATGGTTGGAAAATAAAAACTGTCCTGAAAGGAACTTCATGATCTTTAAATACAAAACAACTTTTTGTATCAAAAATCGGGTGTAGGTTTTAAAATGTATTATTATTTTATTATTATTATTATTTTTATTATTATTATTATTTATGAATTTGTTCCATTATTTTTATTTTTTCCAATAGCCAATTTAAAATTTTTTGAAAGCAATAACTATAAAATATTGAAATACATATCCTTATTTAATGTAAAGAATGGCCCAGTTATAATCTGGACGCATTCATAACGTTGTTACAGCGCCCCCAGTGTATGAAATTTTAAACCATTTACATATGTTGTTGACCAGACATATACCGTTATTTGACATAATTTTCAAGCCTGTCATTCGAATAGTATTTCGTACAGACGCCATGAAACAAAAAAGACGTGAAAAAATTTTGCACACTTTCTTAGAAAATCCAACATTGAGTGGTTCGAAAAACAAACACATGAATCCTCCTAACTGCCCACAATTTCGACCAATCGAAAGATATTGGGCGAATGTAAAAAATAAATTGAAAAAGAGTAATAAAGAAGCAAAAAATAAAGTTATAATGTTACAAAAATGGAACCAGAGTGCTAAAAAAGTAAAGCCGAAGGATGTGCAAAAATTAATGGGGAGCATCAACAAACATGTCCGTTTTTTTATTCGTAACAAAGAAAATTAATTTATTTGTATGATTTTCCTTAAAGCTGAAAAAATTTCCTTTAATTTGGTGTATAATTTATAAAAATGTGTCTGTTATTTACAAAGTTATAACTACTTTTGTGCGTCCAGATTATAACTGGGCCATTCTTTATTTAATTAACAAACTGCGTCTTCGTTACTTATTATTTTTGTATTGTTAGGCGCTGGCTGCATGCAGTTCCTTTAGAGAATTAAACAAAAAACTTAAGTCCCTGAAGACTTAAATTATAAAGTTAAGTCCTTACGGAATGAAATAGAAAAAATATTTCCCTAAGGGAATTAAATGAAAATGGAATAAATTCCCTGACCAAAAGTTGAATTAACTAGATTACAATGAATTCCCTACTGAATGAATTCCATAATTTTCATGAATGAATTAAAAAAAAATGGGAATGAATTCCTTCAAGACAAATTGAATGAAAAATATAATGGAATTCATTAAATTCCTTGAAGTTGGTCAGGGAATCCATTCTTAAAATTTAAATTCATTTCAGAAAATGGGAATTAGGGAATAAATTCTTCAAAGCTCTGAAAGCTATGGAATTGTGCATTTTAAAAATGTACAATTTGGTAACAAATTTTATCGCACCGCATGTTTGTGTTTTTATTTTACATTTTGGCGCCTTTTTTTTTTTTTGCCTTTTAAAGTCATAACAGTTTTGATGAATATGAAGGCAGCATAGTAGTACTATGGGTATACTAAACAACCAACAGAAAATACCAACAATGAAAGTTTATAAAACCTGAATTGATTTTGAAAAGAAGTTCAAGAAATATTATATTTTTCAATAAATTAAGTCAAGTTTATGTATTTGTTTAAATTTAGAACATTATTTTTTCAGTTAAATTTAACTATAAACAAATTGGCTTAAGAAAATTCATTCATAATTTTATTTGTATATATGATGTCTTCGTATATTTTACGAGAAACTATGGCATATATATAGAACATATATAACATGTGCTACGACGATATATTCACTGTATTGTACTATATATTTTGAACTTGTTGTGTGAGTATGCCCTTTTTCACTCAATATCTCTCTTATTCACAATATTCTTGGGAATATTAAATAATATAACAATTCTTTTGATGAATGAATGCTTGACTGTTGCAACAAATGAATTATTCAAGTCAATGATCTTTGATTGAAATATTGCATAATAATGATAACTTGTTATTATAAACTATTAGTCCGATTATAATGTGGTTTATTAAGAGATTTCAGAGAGATTTCATTTATTTAGAAATTTAGGTAAAGCTTCAGTAATTCATTGAGAGTTAAGTCAGAGCAGTAAAAAGATTTTGTGATACAAAGTAGTGAGATCAATACTTATAAAGAAGAGTCTCCCGATGAGTTTTCTCCGATCGGAATGAAATTCGGATATGTGATAGAGAAAAACATGAGGAACACCTTTTTTTAACGGTCCAATCTCACGTTTGAGAGTTAAATTGAAGGGTAAAAATTATTAGCGTTTTATATGGAAACATGTCTGAAATTGACGAAATTCAGATTTATTTGTTTGCATCAGTGGAGTATTCGAGAAAACACAAATTTTGTTAATATACACAATTTTTAGCTTAAACCAACTATAATTCCTTAACGAAAAGCCAGCTTTAATGTCACTTAAAAACATTTTTTGAATAACGAAAATACTTGTTCGTTATCGGACACGTTTCATATACCATACAATGTATCTTTAAAATCTCTTTCATTCGGTACCCTATTTGTGTAAAATTTATTTGAAACAATATGAATTAAAACAAAAAAAAATCTCATCATTTTTAACCACACATTTTAAAAGCTGAACAAGAAATTGGGCCGATAAAAAAATATGTGTCCCTTATATTTTTTGCTCTATCACATACCTGAATTTCATTAAGATCGAAGAGAACTCATCGGGAGACCATTGACAACGAAAAGTGAGAGCAAAGGGAGTGCTGTCTTTTTCTAATTCGATATTAAAAAAGCAGTAAATTAGACCAGAGGTATATTAACTACTAGGGCAACCAAAAAAAAAAGCTAAAGCATATTTTTATTTGAAAAGTTATAACTATTTATACTAAATACAAGTTCTGATCACGAAATTATGAAAGTTTTAAGACATATTTGTTATAGCTTTTTTTTTTTTAGCTTATTTTGAAGATTTTTTTTAATTGAAAGTTGATAATTTAATATTACATTTTGTGGGTTACCAAAAAAATATTTTGATAATCCAATTTGAGCTTTAAAGCTTAAGAAAACAATTTCTCTATCGCACCTTTGTTTGACTGACGATGTTCCAAAGAAAAATTTTTACACAAATTATATTTTGAGCATCAATTTTTACTATTATTTCTTATATTTTTGTATTGAAAAAATTAATTTTGAAGAAGGAAATGTTCCATTTTCGCTCCCCTGGATCCGCGCCGGACTATCACGCAAAGCCCAGTGAAGATTCTTATAAGCATACTAATTTGCTCCTTGACAAAATCCGTAAGAGTCCTTTCTTCTTGGATTAGGTAACGAAAGTTAACCATTTTACAAGTAGAGGTGTCCTATTCTCTCCATACACTTGACGTTGCAGAGTAGGCTATTTTCTTTCTATTCTTCATAATCTTCACAGCTTCTTTAACTAGCCCTTGTTAAGTGACTCTTGTAATCAAACTGATAGTCCTCGACTCCCTATTCCAGTCGACTTCATCAGATAAAATAAGACAAGTCACATACCGCTTCATAAGCTACTATTTTTTTTATAAAATTTGGATATGTGGCAGAGGTGACAAAACTTATAACTACCCACCCCTTTTTAGCACCAAAACTTAAGTTATATATTTTAGAATTTGTTGAAAGTTTTTTTTCTGAAACTTTAAAATTTTTAGTATACGAAAAATGTAGCTGTATATTACTCCATTTTAAAATTATTATAAAAGAGATTGGGCCGCTTAAAGTTTAGTTTTGTTTCGATTATCTAAAATCAATATACATACGTATATGAAATCGAAATATTAGAATAAATATTACTAAGTTTAATTTTAAGAGCTGTTCCTATCACAAACATCAGCTGACTTATTTCCCCATTTGCGCTAGAAGCCATGCCATTTTGACCGCTTGCCGCTGCATTCAACAGAGGAAGTTTATACAGTTGCTCTCACATTTACAAGGGAACTTTACCATGTTAGAGCACTAATAGAGCTGAACTTTTGCCAAGCTATTGAGGAGACAAGAGTAACAGACACGTTTTTCTTCTTATTGGCCCAATCTTAAATTTAGCGATTGAAAGGAATGGGTAAACCAATAATGTTATTGTATGGGAGTATATTTAAAATGTGAGAAATTCATAATTTGGTGTACACAATGATAAAGCTGGATTTATAATTGAGGAGTTGAAAAAAATAGGGTTGAATAAATTTGTCTCCCCTACAACATATGTAAACTTCAGTGCAATCGAAACTCTAACCTGGTACATTTCCCTTGTTAATGGCCGTAATTTCAAGCAATATATACCTACTGGTGCTTAGATACCTACCGTGTACACGAACAAAATCGGGTAGGTATCTAAGCACCGGTAGGTATCTATTGCTTGAAATTACGGGCATAAATCTTCTTGCATCGAAATCAAAGATTTTCAAAGCGGCAAATCTATCCACACAAATGGCTGAAATATAAACATCGTTTTCCGTTATTTTGCCCTCGGTTTTGTTAACTGCATATGTTTTTAAATAAAGCTAAATTGTCAAGTCCCTCTTTTCCAAAAACTATCCAAAGTAATGGATGAAAGATAAATATCAATGAATGAAAGATAAATATTATTATCCTCGAGGCTTTATCTAACTGAATTACAAGTTCCTCTTCCCCATTGCACAAACTTATACGTAGAAATTTGTGATCCCCGATACCGATACAACTTTGAAGCCAAGCAGTTATTTTTTTTATTTAGATTACATTCACAATCCTATGGGAAATATAGTCGAAGTGACACCATACTGATGGCTTTATATGCAACGGACCTGTCACTTTTACATGACAGAGGGTAATTGGCTCCTTGCGACATGTCAGAGACTTAATCTTGAATAGGTTACTGAATTATCCTCAAAAACAGTTCTGTGATAGGTCCTAGAATATGCCACAAAATAAGGTTAATTATTATAAAAGTCAGGTTAATTATTATACATATCCTAGGACATATCACTAAACTGTGTCTTGAGGAAGATTCTGTAACCTATCCAAGGTTAGGTCTTTGACATGTCACAAGGTGTCAAATTTCACAATCCTATGACAAAGCCACGTAAAAGTGCTAATTTCATTCCATATAAAGGTATCGCTTTGGATTCAGTTCGTCTAAATTTTCCACAGACAACTTATACCGACTGTAGCGTACCTATTTAGTGCAAACAACAGATTATCGCTTGACGTGCAAATAACCGTGGTGTCATACTAACAATCCAAAAAAAATGCATCGGTCTTATACGATTTACAATGCTCGTATTTCAAAACCATAAAAACCCACAACTTTATCTGTTCCAGCGACAGAAAATAAAAAGAACATGCAAATAAACTCCAATTAATGCCTCACAAAAATTTTGCTTTTATATGTTTTTTTCTTCATATTTTGCACAATCAAAGATGTGTAGATGTGCAAGACGAGAATCGACCGAAAAGTTTTAGTCGTAGAGATGTACGTATAATTTTTGCCGCCTGTATTTCTTTTTTCTGTATTTCGGATATGTCAGCAGCAGCGATATTGTAGCTACTTTTTACAATAACGAGTACATTTCATAAAACGAACCAAAATATTTTATGATATTGTTTGTTTTAGCATACACTGATACATTTTGTTCACAGTGTACGAACACAGAGCGAGTTTTATGCCAGTAGTAAAAGAGATTTTGTATTGAAAATTGTATACATGTGGGATGAAAGTACGCTTTTTGGTACACTCATTTTATTTATAAGTAAAGTGGTACTACCTCAACTTATTTCGGATACTGTAATAGTTTGTATGTGCTTTTTGCTATGGAGTAAACTTAATTTGTTTGCTATCTTCTGAGCTCTTAAATAAATTTAAGGTAATCCTGAGCTCTTAAATAAATTTAAGGTAATCCTTGGAGAATTTTTTCAGTTTGTCAAAAACGTTGCTGGCATACGCGAAAGAGTAAAGGTCATAGGGTCATCATTTAAGAGGAAATGGAAGAGATCAATTTGGTTTTCCTGAATTTTGCTATAGTATTATTGAATGAGCAAACCCTGCGAATACACCCTCAATTTCGAAACCATCTTTACTCAAAGTTGTGAAGTCTTCCTCCCATTATATGAATGATGTCCTGCACGTCTGGGTTAATAAACAATTTTATTTTTTTCAAATTAAACTCGTTGCGTAAATGTAATACCCCATAGGTTGCGTTTACATTACGTTTGAAATCCAGTTTAACACTAAAATGACGCGACCAGTCATTTTGACTGGTTTTTCATCTTTGATTATCAACTACAAGTTTTGGTTCTAAACTTTATTCCAGATATTATTATACGACTTTTGTAGGATTAAACAGCGTAACAATTTCACATACATTTTTTTTTTTTAATTTCACTTAGTTTTCCAGAAAATTGTTTTTATACCTAAACTGCCCAAAACCAGTCAAATATAATTGAATGTAATGTTTTTACGAAAAACTAAGAAAAATGCAATAAAAACATGCATTTAAAGCAAAATAAGTTAAAAAAAATATGCATTTAAAGCCAAATAAGAAAAAATATGCACTAAAAAGGCAAAATATTCAAAAATATGCATTTATAGCAAAATATTTACTAACAAATCGGTGACATTTTACGCAAATACATTGATTCGCAAAGATATTTTTTACCCTGCTCTCAGACTTAAGAACAATAGCATGAATTTGCATGAAAGCCCGGTCCCGGGCTATAAGGTTTGATAGAATTTTATTTTTTTGAGGTTTTTGGGTTCAAAACAAAATTTAAGTGAAAAATATGCTAACATCAGCTATTGTTTCAAATGTATTTTATTAACTGTTGCAAATAAATAAAAATTAATTTATATTATTTTGTACCTTTGTAATTCTAGATTTAAAATATATGAATACATTTAAAATCCTGAAATTTTAGAAGAAGTTACACTAAAAATACTAATTAAAAATTTATCAAAAATAACATTCTGTTCCAAATATCGTTTAAACAGCACAACACTTCGAAATTATTTACACGCAGTTTTGAAGTGATTTCATTGCTTAAACCAATGATCGGAAGAAAAATTTATTTTTGAAAAAATGTTAAAAAACACTGGTTTTGCGCAGAGTAGGTCAACAAATTTCGGTTATTCTAGTGTTAAACTAGACTTCGAAATCTAGTTCGTTTTTTTATACACTACCTGATGATGGAAATCTATGTTAAACTGGATTTCGTACCGAATGTAAATGCAGCTTTATATATTTAAAACTTCTAATCCGAAACACTAGTGCCATTTTGTTCAGTATGAGGGTCAAGATTATTTAAAATCGATTTATATTCTTATCGCTAATGTCAAATACATATATATTTTATTGATATATGATGATATATTACGCCATATTAAAATGATATATGATGATATATTACGCCATATTAAAAAATTCCATAAACTAAGTATAAGATATGAACATATATCGTATAATATTGCCACACATATAAGCAGATATAATGATAACAAGTTGTATATGAGTATATACTACGGTATTCAATCTGTTAACCGTTACCCGATTAATCGATGAATTTTTATCAAACAACTCTTCGAGTAAATTAAAATGGCCAATTTCGAGTAACGAATAACTCGAAAATTTTTGGCAGATTATTCGAGTTAATCGAGTAAATCAAAATATGTTCTGTTTCAGTTTATATTTTATAAAAAAAAACTCAAATTGTTTCGTAATTTTTAAAAATAGTTTATTAAATATAAAAGATTCACACTGAACCCCAAAAAGTTTTCGACTTTCAATTTCCATACAAATTTTAAATCGAAAACGTATTTTGGGGTTCAATATGAACGTAGTATAAAATATAGAGTAATGTGTCAGTTGTAATTTGCATATTATATATGTTTAGTGTAGGGCTATAATTTTTGAACGTGGCGCCACGATACTGTACTGATAAAAAATATATTTCTTTGGTAATTTTAGAGAATAGACGTTCGACACCGACAACAATGTCAAAAATATCACATTTTTAGCAATTTCTAAAGAATATATTATTATATTCAAATTAACGGTAGAATCTACATAAAAAAAATAATACCAAAAGGTACGATTTTCATAAATTAAGCGACATTTAAAGTATCTAGATATTCAAAAAAAAAAAAAAAAAAAATCGCAACAATAGCAAAACCATTAGATTGTGTTTATTTTTTTTTTTTGCAAGATTCGAATGGTACTTAACTCATTATTTTTATTTTTTACAGCTCAGACTTTGTAAAATATTTTAGACGCTTAACAAAATTCTCAATAAACTTTTTTTTTTTGAGTGTACGCTAATGTACATAAGCATTGCCGAAACTTATGGGTTTATGCACATAAAAATTAAATTTGGATATTTTTCTTTAAAATATTCATGTCGATTCGACAATACGCACATCACTTTGTCGGTGTCGACTCTTCACTTTCACCACCCATGATTCGATATATTCTAAAATACGCGTGAAGAATTATCGAATTTACCATCTCTAAAAATAAAAATAAACAAAAACAGAGAAAAAGAAGTACAAAAAAATTAAAAAAATATTAATTTATTGATTATATTACTAAATATGAAATGACGAAAATTTAATCATTTTTTTCGCAATGCAAAAATCTTGGCAGACAAAGAGACAAAAATTTTGTTTTTCAAACCGCCGGAGCTGATTTTGTTGGCACTTTTATTGGTTTGAATTAATTAAATAATTGAAAAATAGTTAAAAATTTAAAGAATTTGCATGTTTTAATAGAAAAAACAATAATTTTCTTGTCAAACGACGAACAAGTGATGAAAACGCGCGTCGGTGATGATCACCAAAAAACATGTTTTCTTCACATCACTATCCTATTATATAATAGCTACGGCGCGTATTTATGGTGAAGGTGACTCTACAGAAATATACTCGATTGAATTTTGGTTATGAAAATCGAAAAACAAAAAAAAAAAAATGTGGTACATACTATTGTACATATTATCGAAAATCAGTTAAATCTATAGAATTTATAATTTAATTTAAGAAAAGAACAAATTAGAGAGAGTTTAAAAGACTGGAAAATATTAAATGTTGAATTATAAATTAAAACTGATAAAAAAAAAACACAAATCAAATTGTGTTGGGTCACATTAGTACGAAAAGTACTAATATATTGTAAATTATATATGATTTTTAATGTTGTCGATTTGTGCGTGCATTCTCAATAGAATTTCAAAAAAGTACCACTCATACTCTCTGTTCAACAAACTAATACTGCTACAATGGCCCAGAACATTTGTCGATACTCTGCGGGGCTTACAATTAAGATGAAGAGCATGGGGTGCAAGTTAATGTCGAACAAAATATACTGGGGAATATATTTTTCATATAACTGCTACGGCGAGTATGTATTACTCGTGTATTCGTTCTTTGTTCTACGTTAAATATTTTTTATGCTGTTAATATGACTCTTCCTATAGAGAGTAGTATTGGACGAAATGACTGTGTTTCGGCTTATTTTGTGGGCCTATCTGCCTGCCTGACTGCTTGCTGTTTACATTTAGTGAGTGAGTGTTTCATTTTGTCGTGTATTCATCGAACATGCATACGAAAAACAAAAAACTGAATATATGTGTATAATAAACACGCACACAGCGACGATATCATTTCAATTTGACACATTTCAGTACAGTTTGTCTACTAATGCTTTAGCTTCAATTTCCCATACAAAAATCACGAAATGCTCGAAAAACAAACAAATGAATGAAAGAAAGACATTTTTCAGCGATTGACAAGTGAATTGATTGTTTTTGTTTCAAAAATTTTAACACTTTTCTCGTAGTTGTTTTTAAGATATTTTTTAATTTGTACTTGAGTATTGATAAGGTAATGTGGATGATTGGTTCACTTCTCCTAAGTATATCTTTAACCCATATTATACATGAGGACAAAATCTAAATTTTTAAAAATCAGACGCTGATCCAGCTTTGCATTTGATCAAAATTGTTGTTTTTATATGACTTTATTCGGTATTCTGCATATTAAGCATGCTTCTTCTATTTGTCAAGCTACTACTATTAAATAAGCCTAATACCCAATAATAGGGTTGCCATTCGTACTGTTTTAAACAGTACATGTACTGTTTTTTGAAAAATGTACTGTTTTATTCACAACACCTAAAACAGTACGCAAAAGTACTGTTTTTTTGGATTTGTACTGTTTTTTTTTGTATATTTTACATATTTTTATAATAAACAAGTTTTTTTGCGTGTACAAAGAATATATATTTTTTAACCATGTTTTTTTTGTGTGTACAATAGTTTTTTATATAAATTTTTTGAATCTCCCTGTATTAATTTCACTTCGTTTCTTTGTACATATATAAGTTTGGTTTGTTTACTTTTCAAAGCAATGGATGTTTGTAAACACAATTTTTTTTTTATGACACTGCCCAATGCAAAAAGTAATGGCGTCCAAACTAATAATTTTAGCCAATTTGACGAAATTTAGTCAATTTTACTTCTTTAGAGGATGTAAACTTGACGAAATTTTGTTGATTTGAATAAAATTTGTTAAATCTTAAAAAAAAAATTGACAAAATTTCGTTAAAGATCTACAAACATTTTTTTTGTTGATTTTACCTACGCTATTTGGTTCGGTGTATTAACTTATTTTAAGTAAATATGTGATGTATTGAAGTAAAAGTTATGTTAACAATAAATACAAAAATGTACTGTTTTTTTTTGAAAAGTACTGTTTTTTTTCATCAATGTACTTTTTTTAATTTTTTAAATATGGCAACCCTACCCAATAAAGACATTCTTCTTCTTATCCACTTAAATCCCTGTGCTCCACAGCGCCTCAGTGGGTTCTAAAATATTGTCGAAACATGAGTTGCTCCCTCCCACACACGTGGGGCTTGCCGCCGAAGCGGGAGGATTATACAAACGTCTGTGGCCTCCTGGGAGACTTATAAAGGGTGATTTTTTAAGACCTTTCGGATTTGATTTAAATAAAAAAACGCATCAAATTTAGAGAAATGTATGAAATCTTTATTTGAGTCGTTATAAGTGAATGTTTAAAGATGATTTTATGTAAATGCTGAACATGGCTACGGCTCAAATGGTTCATACGCTGGGTCCAATTTTGGCATGCTCTCTCCAACATATCGGCTGGTATCTCACGAATAAATTCTTCAATATTGCTTCCAGTGCATCAACCGTTGCGGGCTTGTCCCTATAGACATGAGCCTTAACATAGCCCCACAAAAAATAGTCTAAAGGCGTTAAATCGCACGATCTAGGCGGCCAATTGACCGGCCCCAAACGTAAAATAAACTGTTTACTGAACTCGCCTCTGGCACCGTCTTGTTAAAACCACATGTCACCCATATCCAGCTCTTCCATTTTGGTCAATTAGAAACTGTACAAATAGCTTAACCTAAGTTAACATGTGTAGTTAAAAACAGATGTTCATGAAAAGTTGAATAACTGTTACAATTTTCATCCGATTTGAAAAATAAAAACCATATTTTGTTAAAAACTAAATTTTCTTTATACGTTGGTATAAATTTTTATAAGCTTTCATTTAAAAATAAGCAATGAAAAGCTACTAAAATCAAAAAAGTTTATAATTTTCATTTCTTTATTACTTACAAATGTATCAAAAAATGCACGTCATTTTAAAGCGTAATCAGTTTTCTTTCCAAACCCCTTTTAAAATTTTAAATAGCACAAAAACTGACTGAGTTACAGGTCGATAAGTTGACGAACATCACTGAAAACGGTTTTTTAAGAATAACTTCTGAATTTGAGGGTGCTTCTGAACTTTTTTGACACAATTTGTAATGTACTCAACAATACCTATAACCAACGCTAGGTCGTCTTCCAAGTTTTTTTTTTCACTGTAGCACAATGAAATCCTTTCTAATGTCAAAATCATCCGATTAGCTCAAAAATGCAATTTAATTTTGTTAAGGGTTGCAGTGGCAATGTGGCAACTCTTAAAAAAATCTGTTAGCACACTCAGAATACTATGTAGGTAAAGACAGGAGCGGATCCAGGAAAAGGTTTTGGGGGTGGGGAACTTAGAGTACTTTTAATGATTTTTTTAATCTTTTTTACATTTTTGTAAAAAAGATTAAAACCACGCCTGGTAATAACAAATGAAATTTCACTTCAAGAAAGGACGACTTACATTTCAATTAAACTTAACTAACATTGTCATTTGTTAGTTAAGTTTAATGTAAAATCATAAAACAGTCATTTAATGTGGTTTGTTTTTTAAATGCAGTACAAGATTAGTAAAAAGTTTAACTTGTTCTACAAATGACTGACATTTACATTAAAAATAAAGAAACTGTATTATAACCCAAACGATTACATATTTTAAAAGCAGAAGTTCCCTGAGTGCACTACAAAAATTTAAGTTTCTTTTCCGTATCAGCGCGTTAATTTCACCATAAAACAAATTATTATTTTTATCACCATTAACTTAAACCGAACTGGGTCCAAATACAGAAAATGTATGAACAGTTTACACATAATTTCTGAAAATTTTACACATAATTTCGATATCAGGCATAAGGCAATATTTGTAAATAGTTTCAGACCAATTGTAAAATATTTAAGTGCATTTTCAATACATTTTAGATGTTCATACTAACTTTAGATGTTTAGATGTTCATCATACTAACTTATTTATTTACCCAAATTTAAGTGACAGATGAGGAAGCATATTCTTTATTCATGTATAAATTAATAAACAAAGAAGTTAAAGAGTTATGGCCGTATTTTACCACTGTGCAGTGCTTGATTTTTTGTAGCACTCTCAGTTTCTGACTGGGTCATTATTATCATTATCATCATCTTAATTTTTAGCTATAAAAACACAACTTTTACACTTGTACACACTGAAATGTCAAATTTGTTTCCAAAACAAAAACCAAAAAAAAAAATAATCCAATATGTCAACGCCATTACCCATTATACCCCACGCACAGGGTAACAGAATAATCGACAAGTATTTAAAATGGTACGAGTACGAGGATGACAAGTGCATTGGTATGGTTGGATGCATGTTATTCGATATGTCTTCTTTCCAATAACATTACCAAACAGTTTATTGGGAGTATTTTCGTGTTGTTTGCTTGTGTGTTTGTATGTGTAAAGGAACTGTCTACTCATACATAATTTATGTTTAACTAGGCTCACACATATACCCCAAATTTCCTTCGTTTGCAGACATTTTTTGTGGTGTAAATAATGCATGATTGCATTATTCTTCTCAAGGTAATTCTATACAAAATGTGCAAAAGCGATTTAAGGTTGTGCTTAATAAACTTGACTAAAGGCGATACAGGTCATTGAACTCCCGAGACATTCGAGAACAGCCAAAAATTCCCAAATGGCCATAATGCTAAATTGCTGTTATGACCATTTGTTGTATGGATTATGGCTTAGGTTTATTGTAATGCAAGAAGTTATTGGAGATAGTTAGTAGGCATGGTCATTAGAGTGGAGCGATGAAAAACAAATTCGAAATTCGGCGATATGCGGTCTCGGTTGAAGTAGACATTAAAAGATTACACACAAAAAAATAAAAACCCATATCAATTACGAAAACCACCGATACAATAACTTTAATTGCCGAAATTCCGCCAACTACGAAAATTTTTAATTCAATTAGAAATTGATAGTTCTTTACTTGAATTATTTTTCATTTAAATAATAAGTCATTTGATTAAAAAGTGATCAATATCGTATACCTTCCCAAAAACAAAAAAAAAAAAAAAAAAATTGTTGTTGCCATACCAAATGTTTTTTTATAGACGTGTTGTTGCCATACCAAATGTTTTTTAACAGCTTGAATTTTATAAAATTGAATTTAAACCAACATGAAATTCTCATTTATTTTGCAGATTTATTTATACTTATGTGAACAAATTCACATAGGATTTAGTTTTTTTTCTATTGAAATGTAGAGAGTATGGCAACATTTTCTTTTTTTTTATTTTTCTTTGCAGAAATTAGCCCTTGTTGAAATCAGAGTATTTTTTTGTTTAAAATAATTTTTAGTATATTTTTTACATTTTCTTTTTGTTTAAAAAAATTTTAATATTTTTTTTTTTTTATTTTTTAATTAATTTTAAAATTTTTTTTACCGAAATTAAACTTTAAAATCGAATTATCAATTTTATGATAATATTTTAGAATAAATAAATATTCAGATTTAAACAATTGAAACTAAATTATTTAACTTAATAAAGTAATAAACCTAATAAGAATTAATATCTAATCTAATTGAAATGAATTTAAAATATTTATTACTAATACCACTAAACATAAACATTTATAAAAAACAACTACATAAATATTACAAAAAACAACAACAATGTGTTAGTGTTTGCTTTTGAGCGATAATATAAAAAAATGTCAAGCAAGTTCCGAATTTGAGCAAATAGTTAATTGATTCAATTAATTTTTGATTGACAGCTTTTAAAATTTTCAACAAACCGATTTAATTGAAAAAAGTAGGGAAATATTTTTTCTGTGTTACGTGTGAAATTTTAGACAGATCGTTCTTCATCTTCGGGATAAAATTCAATTATTTACAAAAATATATAGTTTGATGAAAAAATGAAACTGATACATTTCTTCATTAAATATATTTTATATGATCATAGTAATTTACGTAAAAAGATATTGTCTTTCTAGAACACTTGTAACCGTTTAAAAAACATCCTTAAATTTTGTATATGACGAACTTCAAAAATTCTCGACACTTTGAGGTAAAATATTTAATTTTTTTTTTTTATGTCATAAATAACCTTTTGTGTATATGTTAGCCCATGTTTCAGCATACTAAATCTATTCGCGTTAATCATTTATCTTTAAGGGCGCAAATTAAAAATATTAAAATTACAGTTTTTGCTTGGATATAAAAAATTCAATTTGTTTGCTTTTTATTAGTTATGTCTGTCATGAAGATTCACCCTAGATACCTATATACCTAAATATTTAATTTTTTTTTAAAGATAAGCAACACTCAGGAAATCTTTCCTATTTGTTAATGTGTTGCCTTTTTTTTTTAAAATGACCCCATGGTTACGTTTGATATCCTGTTATCCTGATTTCGTCCTTTAAAATTTGAGAAAAAAAATTAAAAGACGAAATCAGGATACAAGGATATCAAACTGAACCATGGGTGTATCCTTCAAAAGAGAGCATTTTCAAAAAAAAATTTAATTCTTAGAAACATTTTCTCTCTCTGTTATTAAAAACTATATCGTAGATTTATAAAAAAAAAATCTAGGACAAAATCAGGATACAAGGACATTAAACTAAACCATGGGTGTATCTTTCTTACGAATATTTTATCACTCCAGTTTTTATATGACTATGTTATCAAAAAACATATCGCAGATTTGTGTCATAGAATTTCAAGAACGAAATCAGGATACAAAGACATCAAACTGAACCATGAATGTATCCTTAAAAAGAGGGGGAATCTTACTAAAATTTCCTCACTCCAGTTTTTATATAAAAAAATATATTGCAGATTTGTGAAAAAGAATTTCAAGGACGAAATCAGTATACATGAATGCATCAATGTATGTAAAAGGGGGAAATCTTCAAAAAAATAAAAATATTGGGAAAATTTCCTCACTCAAGTTTTATATATGTATGTTATCAAAAAAGATATCGCAGATTTGCGAAAAGAATTTCAAGTACTAAATCAGGATAGAAGGTTATCAAACGGAACCATGTGAGTATCCTTTTTATTTACCACTTTTTAAGGATATTCGATACCCTCTTGGTTCAGTTTGACGTCCTTTCACTCTAATTTCGTCCTTGTATTGTTTTTTTTTTCAAGTTTTTAATATAGTTTTATTTAAAAGCTGTAAAAACTTGATAGATGAATTTCGTTTAGGTTTTAAAAACATATGCTAACACAGAAAAAAACTAAAAACGGGTTTCAATTAAAAATTTTATTGCATCAATTAATATTTTAATTGATTTTGCACCTACCACTGAAATGATAGTATTAACTAAAAAAAATTGCAGACAGTTTATTAAAACTCTTTCAATTAAAATAATAATAATATCAATTAAAAGAGTTATTGTTTTTCTTTACCACCTCAATTAAAAAGTTTAGTTAAATTGATTAAAACTTTAATTGAAACTTGAGAAGAAAACAATGGTAGTTTTAATTGAAAACTCGTATTTTTTTATTTTTGTTATATGGCCCCCATTAAATAAAAAAAGAAATGTAGGTTTGTAAATTAAATTGACATTTTATTTATAATAAAATTAAAGCTTTTTAATATAAAAATGTATTATAAGAAAACAAATAAAAGTAAAGACAACATTTTTGTTTTGCTTGTCTTGTCTTGAACTTTTTCTTGTAATTGAATTGCTTTCTTAAAAAATCACACACAACTTTAAAATGATAGTTTAATGACACTTATACTTATTGAAAATTTAATTATGTACAAAAATAATATTTTAATTGTCCTTTTTTAATAAGTTTATTTAAATCCACATGTGCACTTTTATAACCGCAGATAAAACACGGAACTAAATTAAGTTTTTCGTGCGTACACGAATATCTCAACAAAAATAGTGTTGCAAACTCTAGTGAAATAACTACGATTTTGCGTGTATTTGAAATCGGTAAACTATTCAACTTATTAAAAGTTAATCATTTGCGATTTTTTTTCTTTTTATTTACAAATTAAATAATTATTGATATAATTAAACCTTTGTTTGATTATTTAATCTAAATAAAATAAAAAAAAACAGTTTGCCAAATTTTTAAAAATTTTGTTTACATGTTGTCAACACTCTATGGATATATTAGAAAATTCAATAAATTTTTTAATTGAATCAATTAAAAAAATTGTTTACATTGCCATTGATATTCAAACAATCGATTATTTAGATATTTTTGGCCCATAATTTTTTCTGTGTAACCCACCAACTATTACGACCAACTATTATTCCTAAGTATAATTGATAAATCTGGAGGTAGTGCTGCCGACATCCAATACCGACTGAATAAAGCTCGACAAACTTTTGGTTCGCTCGGCAAAGTTTGGCCATCCTCAAATTTATCCATAATTCAAATGTAAAATCAACCTTGTTATATGGATGCGAGACCTGGAACCTGCCAATAAAAGAATCTAAGAAAATACAGTCGTTTGTAAATAGATGTCTTCGACGTTTCCTGAAGTTGTTCTGGCGGAATATCATCAGAAACGAAGAACTGTGTTATAAAACTCAACAACCACAAGTCGCTGAAACCATAAAAATCCGAAAATACAGATGGCTCGATCACACTTTCCGTAAACCACAAAATGACATCACAAGGAAGGTGCTTGAGTTCAACCCCCAGGGTAGTAGAAGAATTGGTCGTCCGAGCAACACCTGGAGACGAAATACGCTAAGGGAAATTCAAGATGCAGGGTATTCCTGGAACCAAATCAAACACATAGCCGAAGACAGAGCGGAATGGAAAAAATTTGTTGTGGCCCAATGTTCCTCCTAGGAATTTAAAGGATTATATATATACGGAGCCATGGCCGACTTAAAATTAATTTTGTTAAATATATTTGACATTTTTCACAATTTTTTTCGATTTTTTATTATTCTATACGTTTTGGCACATATTCGATTTTTGAAAAAAAGTGGGCCAGCTAAAGTGTAATAACTTCACTTCGGTCGGTTTGTACTAGTTTAAGATGATTTTTCAGCACAACAAAATTTTGTGGCTCTTTTTAATTTTACCTATATCTGAAGTACAGTGTATTTTTAAATGAAAATTAATGAAATATGAAAGTTAAAGTGCCGAAAACACTATTCGTGCACTTAGAATACTATATAGGTAAAGACCACTGCAAATGTAGTTAAAAACAAATGAAATTTCACTTAAAGAAAGGACGACTTACATTTCAGTAAATTCAGCAAACATTGTCATTTGTTTTTTAATGTTCAAAAAATTACTAACAATTGTAGTAAAAATGAACCACATGTTAGTGAAAAATAAACAAACATTTATTTTTTTTTGTTTTTTTAAATAACAAAAAACAACAGTAAAACATGAATGAATAAAATCATAAAACAGTCATTTGATGTGGTTTGGTTTTTTTTTTTAAAGAACTACAAGGTTAGTAAAAAATTAATTTGTTCTACAAATGACCGACATTTACATTAAAAATAAAGACACTGTTTTACAACCCAAACAATTACATATTTTTAAAGCAAAAGTTCCCTGAGTGTGTCATCTCTACTAAATACTCTAAATTTCAATGAAACCCAAATATCGTTTCTATTGCATTTTTATATATAACCATTTTACTTATAAGTGTGGGCGTTATTGGTTAACTGCATCTGTGTCATGGAGTTATTCAACAGACTGTGCTGATTCTAAACGTGTATGTAAGTCAATGTGTGTCATAAGCGGGGACCGGAAGTTCATGCAAATGCTTGTTTTTTTCCTTAAGGGGGTTTGGAAATTTTTTTTTTCAATATTTTTTTTTTTGCATATTTTTTTCCCAATTACAATTCCCAATGATTAAATTTGCAATGATTGAATTTCCTTTGATTGAATACCCAATGATTTAATTCCAAATGAGATAACTTGATTGAAATCCCTAATATTGAAATCCAGCGAATGAATTCCGAAGAATGAATTCCTTGCTATTGATTAAGGGAGAATTTTTAATCTAATTAATTTTAAAATTTAATTAAAATTGTTTAAAAACATGACAAATAATTCATTTAAAATTAATTTTTTTTATTATTTTTCTTCTTAAATTTCCACTTTATCGACGAGAGCCGTGGATATGGCTTGGCCTGAGGATTTTGATACAAACTGAGAATATCAATACACAACAAAAGAATTAACCGTCTAACTTGAGCGATCATTTTCTATGTTCAAAAACCATTTTGAGAACAAATAAATTAAGTTTTATGTATAAATAATATTTATTAAAATAATATTTATTAAAATAATGTTAAGTTTTCTTCGATCTTCTTTTATTTTATTCTTTTTAGTTTAAACGAGCTTAAGATCATTTATTTATTAATTATTTATTTCCAATATTTCGTCTCCACATTGGGTGACTTCTTCAGGGAACAAATATTCAATATTTCTTCCCTGAAGAAGTCACCCAATGTGGTGACGAAATATTGGAAATAAATAATTAAACTAAAAAGAATATATATAAAATATATAAATGTACATGTTTTTTTTTAATTTTGATTTTTTTTTGCAAATGTTTCGAGAAATATTCAACGATTTTGCAACTTTAATACATGATTTATTCGTCGAAGTGTCTAGTTTATGCTTTACGTAGAAAAAAGCTAGAAAAAGCTAGTAAAAACTAGAAGCATTATTCTACAAAATGAGAATTTTCTAGTTTCTTAGAAAATCCTGAAAACATCCTTGAACATTAAGAACATTATTATATTGAAATTATTAGCGGATGTCAACACCTTTGCAAAGATGTATAAAATGTATATAAAATAAAAAACGTATAAAAAATTAGAATTTCTTATATATTTTAAAAAAAAAATTTGCTCAAAATTTAATTTAATTTTGCTATTCTTATTTTACTTATATTTAGCAAAAAAAAAGTCAGCTAATTTTAGCAGTTTTTCCCGTAACGTCATTTTGCATTGATTTTTAGTAGTTTTATAAAAATGTTAACTATTTTAAATTAAAAATGTTGTTTTATTTTTTTTAACGTATTTTCTTTCTTTTTTAGGTAAGTGGTGCAGTCAACATCTAATATACTGTAAGAATGTATGAAATTCCCATAGGAATTTCATTGGTAAGCTAAGAATCCCTTTATCGGTCAGGAAACAACTGATACCTTGAGAAAACCAATTCATTTAAATTACGCCTATAAAATTTTCTACACACAAAAAAAATTAACCTATTTGCCAACTGAAATTCAGTTATTACGACTCAAATTCGGTTATTGCTAATTTCAGACGGTTGGAACAACTTCACAGAAGTTTTCACAACAAAGTTCGGTTAATTCAACTGAATTCTAGTTGCAACATCAAAAATATTCAGAAATCTAATGTAAATATCGTTGTACTAACTGAATTTATAAGTTGTTACCATTAATATAGGCCTTTGAATTCGGTTGGCACTGTATTTCTCTGTGTGTACCAAAATCATATACTACTTCACCTTTTGCAATTGTAATTCAGCAAATATCAATTGAAATTTAGAATTTCTATCTGAAATTCAGAGAGTATCAGTTGAAAATCAAATTTTCCATTTGAAATTCAGAAAATATCATTTGCAATTCAGAATACATCAATGAATTGCAATTCAGAAAATATCAATAGAAAATCAGTAAATATCAATTGAATTTCGGAATATCCATTTGAATTTAAAAAATATCCCTTGAAATTCAGAATACATCAATTGAAATTCAGAAAGCATTAATATTAATTTCATTTATTATTTTCTGAATTTCAAATGACATTTTCTGAGTTTTAATTGAAATTTTCTGAATTTCAATTGATATTTTCTAAATATCAATTGATGTATTCTAAACTTAAGTTGATGTGTTTCTGAATTTTAATTACTATTTTCTTAATTTCAAATGATATTTTCGAAATTTTAATTGATATTTTCTGAATTTCAAATGATGTTTTCTGAATTTCAATTGATATATTCTGAATTTCAAATGGAAAATCTGAATTTCAATTGATGTTTTCAAAATTTCAAATGGTAATTCTTAAATTCAATTAATGTTTTCTGAATTTCATTTGATAATTCCCGCATTTCAATTGATAGTTTCTAAATTCTAATTTATATTTTCTGAATAACAGTTGCAAAAGGTGTAGTTTTTAGTTACATTGGACGAATATTGATGAAACTTATTCCTGTTTTTCTCTGGGTGTAGGGTGTAGAAAATGTCTGCCAAAATTGTCTCTCCGGATCTGACCAGAGACTGGTCCATAATTTTTACCGGGAATATAAGTAGATTACTTAATATAATTTCCATAATTGTTACCGGGAATATAAGTAGATTACTTAACACTCAGAGAAAAAAGTTTCATCTTATTGATGATATTATTTCGTTTGTCATCAATTATTCATCATGTTTATGAAGTTTTCATAATACGGTGACAAGTTTTATAATCATTTATGACAAATGCTTCATCATTTATTAAAAAAGTTTTATAGACTTTGTGGAAAAAAAATTATAGCTTTTTATTGAAATTTGTATTTAACATTTAGAAAATATCATTTGTAATTAAAGGCTGAAACATAATTGGCTTAAGTGACTTGGCTTAATTAAGGAAATTTGGAAATACAAGTATTTAAATTTAAAAAAAAAAATTAATTTTAATTTCATACCAACACCTGACTTCAGTCACTTAATCCAATTAGGTTTCAGCCTTTAAACTTTTTAAAACTCAAAAACTACCAGAAATTTTTTGAAATTCTGCGTCACCAATTAAATATTATTTGATGTGCTCTTAACTTTAAATAGAATTTTTTGAATATAATATGAAACGTTTCATAATATCTATGTAACATTTCATAGAAATGTAAACAACTTTCATAAAAAGGCTGAAACATAATTGGCTTAAGTGACTTAATTCACGAAATTTGGAAATACAATTATTTAAATTTAAAAAAAAAAAATTAAATTTTAATTTCATACCAACACCTGACTTCAGTCACTTAATCCAATAAGCCTTTAGACTTTTTAAAACTGAAAAACTAGCAGAAAATTTTTGAAATTCTGCGTCACCAATTAAATATTATTTAATGTGCTCTTAACTTTAAATGGAATTTTTTGAATATAATATGAAACGTTTCATAATATCTATGTAACATTTCATAAAAATGTATTCAACTTTCATAAAAATGTGTTAAACTGATTCATCCTATTTAGGAAATATTTAATAACATTTATGAAACATGGAGAAGCCTGTCATCAATTTTCCCTCTTATGAAACACCTTCATCACTTTTATGAAATGTTACATTTGACGAAAATCAATGAAGTTTTTCATCATATTTATGAAGTTTTTTATAAACATGATGAAGCTTAAGCTTAACTCAGGGAACAATTTTCCCCTGAGTTGCCCATTTTACTCTATTTCGCTTAGTTTTCGAGAAAAATCCTATTTATAATAATATAAAAAAAAGTGTGAGATGTTGGTTAGTTCGTTTAAAGATCATGAATGTTTTTTCCATATTAACAGAAAAATTATAATTTTATTTGTGATAACTTACTTTAATTAACAGAAAAAACAATTAGAAAAAAAGTTATTTGTTATGAGAAAATAACAGCATCTGAAGTGAAACCGATATTGGAGAAAGAAATTTTTTTTTTTTTAGTAAACAGTTGTGGTTTAAATGAACAGGCAATTTATAAATTTGAGCATCACGAATTACTAAATCTTAGCTTGAAAAATTAGTTCAAATACGGATGACCTTTGTTCATGTGGTGAAATAAGATAACTAATAACTTCAGCTAAATAACTGATTTAAACGTAAGCAACAGAAAAAATTAGTAAAACAGAATTAGAACGCGTTTAACAGACTTTGAACTAACTTTTTGAAGCAACTTTTTAACCCCTTAACTTTAGATTGTCCACCTCAAAAAAAAAATGTCTAATATTTTTTTGTTTTCTACAACATATTTAAGTTTTATTTAAATCCGCTGGTTTACAACTGTGTAGTTTCCTTGTTAGTTAAAATTTTATGTTTTTGCTTTTAATAATATTAAAAAATAAATTTTAAGGGCATATTTTTAAAATTTTGAGTGCATATATTAGGATTTATCATGCATATTCTAAGCGGCTCAAGCACACTTTTTTAGTGCATGCATTTCCTGTCCCTGGGCATAGGACTATAGCCTCAAGTTACATTAGTATTTTGGTTACAGTCTGGATTACAAATTTGAATGGAATAAAAAGTGTGTTTTTTTTTGGTAAATGGAAATAAGATGTGCGTATGCACGACACAAAAGTAGATACATTTAAATGCTTTTAGATTATTGGGTCACTAAAGTAGGTTATTAAATTTGAATAAGCACAAAATGTACTGAATGTGTTACTAATTTTTTTTAATTGCGGGTATTTTGTTAGAAAATTGTTCTACCTCAAGTCAAAAATCTAATATAATATGATATCTATCATATTAGATTTTATTTGTTGCTTTTCAAAAACTTTAATCATTTTCACGATAGACAATACAATTGTTTCATTGGCATCACCTAAATGCTCAGTTATATGTAAAAGAAAACGATAATTGACTTAACTCAAACCGATACATTACATACAATAGACAAAACCAACTTTATGAGAATTTGTCTGCCTCAGTGTATAAACTGTTAAACCTAACTATAAAAACAAAATTATTTAAAAAGCACAAATGTGTACATATCAATATATTTTGTATATAATTATATTTAGTATGTGTGTTTGTTGTATTACAATTTGTTAAAACAACATATATCCCAACCAACAGTGTTTGCATGAGAAGAGCCGTGGAATGCTAATTGTTCAAACATGTTTAAATTTTTGTTATATTTTTATATATTTGGCTAGAATATTGTTCTGCCTCAATTCCAAAAACTAACACGATATTATCATATTAGATTTTATTTATTGCTTTTCAAAAAGTTATATAATTTTAATGATATACTATACAATTGTTTCATTGGCATCACCCCAAATCCTCTGTTGTCCGCAAAAGAAAACGATATTTGGCTTAAGTTTTCTGTTAAGAATAACTGAGGTTTTGGGTTATGCCAATGAAACAATTGTATTGTCTATCATGAAAATTATCAACCTTTTTGAAAAGCAACAAAGAAAATCTAATATGACAATATCATATCATATTTGATTTTGGACTTGAGGTAGAACAATATTCTAACTAAACATATGATAATATAGAAAGTCCGAAAAAAATATTTTTTTATTTTTAATGCCAAAATTAAAACATGTATTAAATCAATTTGTTTAAAAACTTCAAAAGTTTGATCACTTCATTTTATGTATTTTAGAAAAAAACTACAGATGTCACACATATGACGTTACTATACGTTATTCGGCATGCTTTGTCTATTCAGCGGAATACCGAATAATACCAGAATTAGTCTGTCAAATAATTTCTTAAAAATCTGTAGTTTTTATTTAAAAAAGATACCGGGAAATAACGCTCAAATTAAATAAGTTCTAAAAAATTTAAATAACTCTATGGTTGTCAAATATTCGACCTATTTAAAACCCCGGTTTTCGGATACTTAAAAAAAACCGTATGTTCTAAAAACCGGTTTACGGTTTTTTAACTTCGAATAACGGGCAACTAGAAGCTCAAAATTCTGAAGAAAAAGTTTTTAAGCTTAAAATCAAAAACACAAATAATGCATATTTCGCAGAAATTTTTATAATTAATTAAACAAGTTTTCAATTTATTTTTTGATCAATGGTTATAATCTTTAACTTCAAACTCATATGTATATTAGTTCTCATGTAGTGAGTAAACTAGTTCATATGAATGTTTGATGTTTGGCATGGGATTGTTACCGCTTTCAAAACGTGTTCTGATGATGGGAACCTAGAAAATTCCCGAAATAGATCTATCAACACATTCCTGAAAAGGTCAAATAATAAATTTGAAAACAAAAAACTCTATAGATTATTTGTTAGGACAATATCCTAATGAAGAAATATAGAGTATGGCCTCGAACTTGAATAATTTTCATTTTCATTAATTAATTTTTTAATTTTTATAAATAATTCGGAAACCGGTTTTGACAACTCTAAATAACTCCCAACTTTAAGAAGTGAAATAACTCCCAAAGATAAAATGAAATAACTCTCAATACTTATTAGGTTCGGTCAAAAAATGTGCAATTTTGACAAAAAATTTTAAAATATTAAAAATATGTGTTTTATTTGAGTCATTTTCAAAATAAAGAAAAAGGCCACCAGGGCATCTTATGCCCGTCACAAGCTTTTTGGAAGGACTCTTGGTTTACTGGTTCTTCAGTACTATTGTTAAACCTATGATCACTTGTGTCCGACCGATTAATCGGCTGATTATTGTGAATTTGGCCGATGTTCATCATCGGCTTCAGCCTGAAAAAGTGCCTTCGATCGGACACTAATTATAACCTATGCTGCCCTCGCATAGTGGCCAAAGGTCGACTAATGCCCGTAATTTCAAGCAATAGATACCTACCGGTGCTTAGATACCTACCCGATTTTGTTCGTGTACACGGTAGGTATCTAAGCACCAGTAGGTATATATTGCTTGAAATTACGGCCATAAATAAAGGCAAGGGATGCTATCAAGAGAATTTACCGTCTTGCGTGCATAGGCATAACGGGGGCCGGTAGAACGTGCTTTACGAATGCCATAGGGGCTATGCTGGGCATACCGCCATTGCATATTTCTGTAATGGAGGCTGCCAGTGTGAGCTTCCTTAGACTTCGGTAATTATGGGACATGAACGGGCCGCACTAAAGGATCGGATGATAATCGCAGGGATCCTGATCTCGGTGGTTGCGGTTGTCACCAGAATAGATCTTCAAAAGATACTTTGATGTGATGTTGTTTGACAGGCGCATGTGGAGCAACAAATTCTGCGAACCGGCATGAGGGTCCGTCGACCCATAATTGCCCTGAAACATTCTGTGGATTACTCTCCTGGTATGTTAGGGAGAAGCTTAAGTTGTGGAGAAAGTCGGTTAGGTACTGGAAAATTCTTTGTCCAGTAAGTGGTCAAGGAAACTCTTGTCCTTGACTGGGGGGATTAGTGCACTTAGGAAATTATGTTGGTAAAGACGACTGCAATTGTAGTCAAAAACAAATGAAATTTCATTTAAAAAAAGGACGACTTACATTTCATTAAATTCAACTAACATTGTCATTTGTTTTTAATGTTCAAAAAATGACTAACATTGTAGTAAAAATGAACCACATGGTAGTAAAAAATAAACCAAAAATTTTTTTTTTTTTTTTTTTAAATAACAAAAAACAACTGTAAAAAATGAATGTAAAATCATAAAACAGTCATTTGATGTGAGTTGTTTTTTTAAATGAACTACAATGTTAGTTAAAAATTTTATTTGTTCTACAAATGACTTACATTTACATTAAAAATAATGAAACTGTATTACAACCCAAACAACTACATATTTTTAAAGCAGAAGTTCCCTGAGTGTGGCCGTACCTCACTGAACACTGTGATATCTGGTACCATCGGCACAAAAGTGGTCAACATTACACTGACATTTGTACACTTCAAATACTATGTAGGTAAACCCCACTGCAAATGTAGTTAAAAGCAAATGAAATTTCACTTAAAGAAGGGACGACTTACATTTCAGTCAATTCAACTAACATTGTCATTTGTTTTTTACTGTTCAAAAAATGAACCACAATTGTAGTAAAAATTAATCATATATGCAGTAAAAAATAAACAAACATTACTGTAAAAAATTAATGTAAAGTCATAAAACAGTCATTTGATGTGGTTTCTTTTTTTAAAGAACTACAATTGTAGTCAAAAAATAAATTTCTTCTACCAATGACTGACTGTTTCTTCACTTAAAAATAAAGATTACTGTATTAGAAGTCAAAAAACTACAAATATTTACAGCAGAAGTTTCCTGAGTGTAGGTTTTGTGAGTTGACATCAGAAACTTCGGATCATGTTCTCTGTGAGTGTCATAAGCTTTGTGATAGGATATCTAGGTTTCTGGATGATCGCTTCCTTTCGCCTTTCGCTTACCTCCATTTTGAAAATTTTGCCTAACAGGATAATTGGCTTCATTGGTAGCTTGAATATTTAGGGAAACTTGAGGCAGCATAAAAATTTATAATTCCTTAATCGAATACTACTAACGCCATCTAGAGTTTAATGTAGAAAAAATTCAAACAAACTAATTGTGAACACATTGCAAATGCAAATTTCAATTTAAGCATTGAAAATTTACAATTTTTTCCCTGAATACTGTAATACAAAGAATAAGGGTTTTAATTGGAAATACTTGGAAACTATACTCGTTGTACAGGAGTATCAAAGTCTTGTACCTACAAACTCATAAATAATAAAAAAAAAAAAATAAAATGCATTTCTTCTTAAAACTAAAAGAATTATTTAAAAAAAAGGGACTAACGTACATTAAAAGGACTTTCTATATGAACGGCATCATTAAAGGCAAACATACTTTGGCAAACACAAAAAAGGAAAAAAAATGCATTTACGCACAAACGAAACTGTTTCAAATAAGCACCCGAAAGGGTGCTTAGAAACTGTATGTATGAGATTTTTAACATGAAGTACTTTATGCCGTCATATACAAATTTAAAACCAAAATATCTAAAGAAATTCATTATCAGCAAGGATATACAGTTTTTTTTTTTATACCTAGAGAGAAAGGACATTCACAACTTTGTCGTCTACAAGAAGAAATAGAAGGCAAAAAAAAAACACACACGCATTAAGTATACAGACCTATTAGGCTTTGTAGTTGGTATGCTATATATGAGCAGTGTTGCCATGTATTTTTTTCAAAAAACTGTAAGAAAAAACTGTTTTTTTAAGAAAAAAACTGTTTTTTTTTTTTAAATAAAAAAACAGTAGAAAAAACAGTTAATATGTGCATTTTGAATTCAATTGCATTTTATTAGACTAACTTTTATGTAGACTAACTTTTAATTATACTAACAAAAAAAAAATATTTTCAAATTTATGTTATTACAGATCACAAGTTGTGCTCTGTTATAAAACTACATTTTAATTAACAATAGGAATAATATGTTTTTTTTCTGTGTACTTGTTTAAAGCAAAAAAAAAAATATAATATAAAAAACATATTTATATTTATATTAATTATTTAACATATAGCAAAAAATAGCTACAAAACCATAAAAAAACAAAATAATTCATCACATTTTGAGATCTTACTTAATTACATAAAAATATCAGTTATACACTTTTTGATTAAATTTGATTTTCATTTCGTTTGATTCCACAAAATTTTAACACAAACAAATGCTAAAAAGGGAATTAAAACTTACTACACAGTTGCTTTCAATGCGTAGTATTATTTTTTATTGAAACATTTTGTGCAACTTTTGTATTAAATTTATAAATTCAAGTGAAAGAAAGTAAATCGAGCAGGTAAACTGTTAAAAACTGGAAAAACTGGAAAAAAAGACTGAAATTAAACAAAAACTGTTTTTTTTCATGAAAAACTGGAAAACTGTTACGCATCCTAAAAAAACTGGAAAAAACAGTTAAAACTGGCAATATGGTAACACTGTATATGAGACTCTGTGCAAAAAACGCATATGCATTGTACGCAATGTATACTGACTATAAATAAAGACTGTCCATAAAATAATTATTACACTACCCAGTAAAATAAGAGCTGAGGAAGAAGTAGTAAAAACACCACATCTACTGATCTGGATGTGGTGCAAATTTAGAAGTGTCTTCAATAATATAAAATATACCAGACAATGAAAAAAAAAAAAATATTGGAAAAGTAGTTTAACTACAGGTAGGGAAAAGTGGCCTGCAATGAAACGAGCGTGCCTTGGAACGTAAGACCTTTTAATGTTTCCCGTATTTTTTTTTAAAGATTTGGAGAAATTAATGATATATATTTAAATTAAGAAAAAGTTATTAATTAATGAATTTACTAATTAATTATTATTATTAAGTAACTAGCTTTCAAAATTTGGCTGCGATATTTTCGTTTTTGCTAATTTTTTGCAATCCGAAACCATAATTCTCAAATAGATTTTTGAAGCCAAAATCAAATTTTTTTACCTAATTTTTTTGAATACTGCACCCGTTTCAAGGCACACCTAAAAAGAATATCTTGAAACAAATATAAAAAATTCGATAAACTAATTTTTAACAGTGAAATACATCTTTGCATTTTCGTATCAATAAAACAATAAAAAATATAAAACCTTACGTTTTTTTTTTTATATTTTTAAATAAGTTTTACAAAAAGTTCCACAGGGATCGGTAATTAGTCCTATTTTATTTATGATTTATTTGAATGATTTTATTGATGTAATAGATAATAACTGTTTTGAAACTTTTGTATATGCAGATGATGTACAGATTTTATTTTCTGGAGAAAGACAATTCTTTGATGTTTTGGAGGCAAACATAGAATTTTACCTTGTTCAGATTGCACGGTGGATGGACACAAATGGGTTAGACATAAATCCTAGCAAAACAAAGGCTATGTGCTTCGGTTTTGATTCCCGTGATTTAAGTGTATCATTGAGAGGTGTTAGTATCAACTTTGTTTCGGAAATGAAGTGTTTGGGCGTTCTTGTAGATGATAAGTTACGTTTTTCGAAACACGTTGATTACGTGTGTGCTCGAGTGAATGCTACGTTGAGACGATTATGGTCTCTTGATCTTTGTTTGCCTCTACATGTAAGGAAACGTGTAGCTAGTGCTCTTCTTATGCCCCAGTTAATTTATGCTTTGGAGGTATTTACGGGTACTAGCAGTAATATTCTTAGACGTCTTCATCTTACAGTTAACCGTATAGTGAGATATGTTTACAGATTGAGGATAAGAGAACATGTCTCTCCGTTTGTGTTGGATTTTCTTGGTTTTTCTTTTGAGAATTTTATAAAACTGAGAATCTTGTTATTGTTTTACAAGCTAATTAGAGCGAACTGTCCTGGTTACATTGTTGACAACTTTAGATTTACAAGATCGAGTAGAAACCCTCAGATAGTTTTCCAACGTATAAACTCTTCTAGTTTCGAGAGATCCTTTAATGTGAGGATAACTAGAGTCTGGAATTCATTACCTAGATCTTTTAAAAGCTTTGTTGTTGCAAGTGCTACGTTTAAACGCAAACTAAGGCAGTTTTTTAATCACTCACTATAATTTTGATAATTTACGATCATTTTTCATATATTTTTTATTTTTTAATCGTCTACTTATTTTGATAATCTTATTGCTACATTTTGGACCGTTAAACTTTAGTTATAATTTTATTTATTTTAGGCATTCCTTTAAATTATAAATTTATTTTTTTATTTTTTGTAAAAATTTATTGTTGAATACGAACCATATTTGGCCCTATGGGCTTGGTTTTTGAATTAATAAATGAAATGAAATGAAAAATAGATTTTTATCAAATAATTATTTGTTCACTCTGTCCACAATGTTCTAAAAAAAACTCTTTATGATTAAAGTCAAAATGTTAATTATTTGATTGTTTTTAAATTACTTAATTTTCTTAAAGTACTCAGAAAAAACTAAATTAAATAAAAAATACAAAAAAAAACAAATTAGAATTAAAAAAAAAATAAAAAAAAAAAAATTTTGAATCTCGAATTATTTTAAGACGGGCCCATAATAATTACTTTTTCCTATATGACATTTTTAAAGTCAGTCTGGCAAGGGGAGTCTCCCGTTGGGTTCCCTCCGATCTTAATGAAATTTAGATATGTGATAGAGCAGAAAAAAATTAGGGACATGATCAGGGGTTGAAAAAGTGGCATCAAAAATTAACCAATTTTTCGGTTTATTTCGTATTGTTCCAAATTCAGATAATTCTGAATTTCGTTAATATCAGACATGTTTATATACAAAAATAATATAATTTTGACGCTACCTTTCAGCCCTTAAATTTGATTAGGCTTAGGATCACATATCTGAATTTTATTAAGATCGGAGAGAACCCCTCTTGAGGCTCCCCTTGCCAGACTGACTTTAAAAATGTCATATTGGAAAAAGTAATTATTATGGGCCCGTCTTAAAATAACTTTTTGAATGAAGTTAAGGTTGTGCAATTTTTTTACTTTTATTTTTTTTATTTGAAAAACTTTCATCAGAGTCAGCCTTTGAGAATTAGGTACCATTTCATAGTAACGTATAAAATATTTGTAGCAGGATGTTTTTGAGCATATGATACCTATAACATATTATGAGAAACATTTAGTACAGTTTTAGTGTTGCGTTCAAAGAACTCCATTTCTGTGGTAGTTATGAAAATGATTTAGATTGCAACATATCTACACAGCTGTCTGGGTATAAAGGACCTTCTACTTTATCCTTATCGCTTACTTTGTATGAAAACTGTGTGTGTGTGTTTAAATGGATGTACTGTATGTGGTGTTTGTCGTATGTATATCGTACAAATGTTATAACGAAGAAAATGTTGCGCTTCGTTTAGTCCTTTTCTTTTGTCAAGTCTATTAGGTGTTATGATTTCTGTGATCCTTTTACTGTTCACTGTTTGCTCTATTCATTCCCTTCATCAAAGTGTTTAGGTTTTTTTTTTTGAAATTTCCGTTATTTTTTTGTGTGTTGTTATTGTACGTCTATACAGACTATTATCCTGTATTGGGTCATACTCGTTTGTTGTACATATTGTACTTTATGATAAGACATTTTGTTGTTGTTATTGTTTCTGGTAGATTAATATCGTTTTGATCCCTTAACCTCTAGACAGTTAATTATTTTTGTCCTGTATAGACGAGTATTAACCCCCTAACCGGAGTGTTTTAAATTGGTCATAAATGCTCCAAATTAGTGTTTTATAATAAGAAATTAAGCTATTTCGGTAGAAAACAAAATTTAAAAATATCTTGGTAAATTTTTGTGTTCATGGCACATTATTGAAGCAAGAAAACATTAAAATTTAGAATTTCGTAAAATTTCAAAAAATAAATATTCTGAAATAAACACAATTTTCAGAAATCTTGAAAACATATTTATGTTGACTAGAAACCGTTGATACTTAACACACAAAGTGAAATTGAAGCTTACGTTTTTCGAAAAAGCTCTAATTTCGGTCCAAGCAAAAACAGGTATCCAATAGCATACTTGTCTTAATTCCAAAGCAGATGGACAAATATTTATGAAATTTGTCAGAAACACTATATTTAGTAGTGTTATCAAAGCCTTTTAATTCTATCAATATAAGTAGGAGTTTACGTACGTTTTCGCTCAATTTCGCGTTTTTTGAAAAACGAAAATCGCTATATCTTCTTAAGTAAAACTTAAAAAGTGTAATTTTTGAACTGCAATAATATTTTGGTAGAAGCAATAATTTAGGCCCAAACTTATTAACTTTTATGGATTAGTTTTTCAGATTCGCTTCAAACCTATTTTGGCCCATATCGCCTAAAATAGGCAACGAAAAGAAATTTTGGTAGATTATTTTTCGTGCTGAACAAGTGGTATACATTTCATTGCAAAAAAGCTTAGGCCGGTTTGAGGGTTAAACAGTGAGCAACGAATCAATGTTACTGAATAAACGGTTCATTTATGACATTGCAGTTTTTGGTTTAGAGACGAAGATTTTATCGATCCTTTAAAATTTAATGAAAATTATTTTCATGATATTATTTCACTTTTGCCAACAATTATTGAATTTTTGTTGAAACTCCTCTCCATTTTAAGAATAATACTGTGGAACAAATTCAGGTTAGCAAAAGTAAGGTCGATTCTGAGAGTGAGGGGTGAGCATATTGTTTATATGGTTTTTTGGCTATATGCTTACATGTTTTTTGAAAATATTTTCCACAAAACGAAGTCTTTTTTGCTTTCTGTTTGATCTATAATATGCTTCTCAGTTTCTTCAATAAATTTCATTTGAAAAAAAAAAATCATAATACAAAACTTGCGTTTTCCAGCTTAATATTAATTTACTTCTCATTTTTTATGTACCAATTTTGTTCAGTGTTGGTTTTGAAGAAACATTGAAAAAGAAATTATAAAAATATGTAAAAAAATATAATTTTGAAATGTTAGTTATGAAAAGTCTTAAGTTAAAAATTTAAATAAATTAAATTAATGATTTGGCCAGTTGCCGTTTAGCAGGCGGCTGTGGATCAACATCTCCGCTCTCTGTAATATCTTGGTCATCGTCATCATCAAAACAATTCTAACTAACATAAACATGGGCATGGAGAGAGTCTGAATTCTCTGGTTACTGGGAAAACTCTCCTGGCCAGCGCCAGGCTAAAAGATTGATCTCTTTTTCCAGTAGGGGGTCGAGGCGACTCTTGTCGCTTGAAAGGGGGGGTTTGAGGACCCTGGCGTCGTACTTAACTGGACACTGTAATCTCAGATACCATCTGCACAAGAAGGGTCAATCGGACACGGATTTGTGTAGGTTTTGCGAGATGGTGTCTGAGACCTCGGAGCATGTTCTCTGCGAATGTCCCAGGCTTTGTGATAGGAGACTTAGGTTTCTAGGTGATCGCTTCATTTCGCCTTCCGACATCGCGAACATTTTGCCTAATAGGATAATTGGCTTTATAGGTAGCTTGAATCTGTAGGTAATCTTAGGCAGCACAAAAGACCTACATTGGTCGCGGTGCATAGTGCCTTCTGATCTAATCTAAACATAAACAAACGAAGCGATACGGGTCTTCTAATTTAGCCTCTATTTTCATCCCTCACTCTCAGAATCGACCTAACTTTTGCTAACCTGAATTTGTTCCACAGTGTAACCCGATATAAAAAAAAACTGATAAGACGCTTTATATAGTTTTGTCTAATTTAATATGACCCCATAATTAATTATATAAAATTTCATCCGAAAAATTGCCCTATTAAATTGTATAAAATTACATATAATTGTATCATATTAGATTAGTTTTGTTCGAATTTTGTCCTCTTCCAATTTTTTTATACTTTTAGATTATATCTAACTTAATATAATAGGTCTCTATAATTTTTTAAATATAAGTATCGTACAGACCCGAGTAAAAAAGTTTTAGTAATTCTATTTTATATCATCATATTCCGTACTTATAAGAGGATATAATTTGATCCTAATAAATTGTATCACTTTGGATCTAATTATATTTAATATATTATGTGCATATGTCATGGGATTTAAGTAAATCCAATTTAATCGCAAAATATCTGATTCGATCCACCAAAAATTACTTATCTTTTTGGATCTAATTACATCCAATTAGATCTAAATTAATCCAATGGTATATTTTGGGATCTACAGGGTGGCCCAGAAAGACCGAAGTGGTGTGAATTCCTTATAACTTTTTATTTAAGACATATTTTTTTAATTGTTTGTTTTTTAAATACAGTAAATTTATAGGGAATATTTTTAGATTAGTTATTAAAAATGATATCCCACAAGTGGTGGCCATTTTCTGCTTCGCACAAATGTGCTCTTTCCAACACATTTTCCATGACATTTCGCAAAACTTCCGGTGTTATGTTGTTAATTTCGTCTCGAATATTGGTTTTTAATTCCTCAATAGTCCAAGGCTTATTAACATAAACTTTCCCTTTTAAATAACCCCAAAGGAAACAGTCTGGAGCGGTTAAACCCGGGGAACGCGGGGACCAATTAAAATTGCTGCTACGCGAAATTATTCTTTCCTCGGCCCTCGCAGTGTGCGCTGTGGCTCCATCCTGTTTCCAACATGGCCCGATATCGATCACCATTGATGGAAATGGCGACACCTCGTTCATTTTCAAAAAAATATGGGCCAGTGATCCTTTCTGAAGAAACACCGTACCAAACAGTACACTTAACTGGGTGTAATTGTCGTTGATGAAGTACTCTCGGGTTATCCGTACCCCATATCCTACAGTTTTGCTTGTTAACGAACCCATTTAATTGGAAATGGACTTCGTCACTCATAACTAAGTTATGAATAAAATTAGGATTCTCTTTTGCTATTTGCTGGAAATAAATTGCATAGTCAAGTCGTTGCTGGTAATATGTCGATTTCAATTCTTGGACAAGTTGAATTTTGTATGGAAACATTCTTATGGTATGCAAAATTCGCTGCAGCCTCTTGAGAGGCCAAGTTGTGTCGAACGTCTCCTGGTTGATGTTTCTGGATCCTCCCGAATACTCTCCTGTACCACTTGAATATTGTCAAACGTGTGGATAGTTCGTAGTCTGCCGGCACCAGGAAGGTTCCTTACTGCTCCTTGTTGTCGAAAATTTGCAACCAGACGGTTTATTTTTGACTGAGAGATTTGAAAAGTAAATTTCAACGATTTGGGCACGTTGTTCAGTTGTGTATTGCTCCATTATAAATTATCCAAGTCTTCTTTACAAAATACTGAAAAGAAAAGAAAAAAAAATTATAATAAAAAAGTTATAAGGAATTCACACCACTTCGGTCTTTCTGAGCCACCCTGTATTAGGATCTTAAATTAGATATTTTTGGATGCCCCAATTTTGAGAACAATTTTCATCTAATTTAATCCAGTAATACATTTGAGGGATCTAATCGGATATTACTGAATACCCCAATTTTGAGATAATCATGGATAAGAATAAATATCGATCTATATCAAATGAGATCTGATTTTGTATTCGATATAGAACCTTTTTCTTAATCGGGTATACAAATTTGGTATCAAATGAAATGTTTTTGGAAGACACATTCACTGGTGTACAAATTATGCCAAAAGATTTTCAGGTATTTTTGTTATTCAAAAAAATGTGTTTTGAGTAAAATTTTAGCTGGCGTTTTATTAATGAATTTTAGTTGTATGAAATAAAAAGTAATGCATATCAATGCTAATTAAATTTAATCGAGGGGGTTTCTGAGCTTTTCCCGGTATTTGAAACAGTTCGGTTTTCATGCGACTTTTCCCGAACAGTTCTTTCCCCCCTATATTTTAAATAATTCATAAATGTAGCAACTCTGAGTCCACTATGTAGGCAATATGGTATTAAAATTTTTTTTGAGTACTTCAACTTTGCGTACAAATAAATCTAGTTTTCGTAAATTAAAGACAAGTTTTCATACAAAAATAAATTAATATTTAACCCTAATTTTTAACTCTTAAACTTGAGATTGGGCAGATAAAGAAAATGCGTGTTTTTTTTTTTTTTGCTTCTTTACAACATATTCAAAGTTCATTCAAATCTGCGGTTTCGGGTCGGGATACCTCCCACAGTGGGAGATATTACAAAATTTTTGGAAATAATTTGGCCATTTCTTACTTAATGGTCCGTCTGCAATGAGATTCGGAACACGTATAAGAGACATAATATCGAGCACCAGGGCGCGACAATATGACTACCCAAAATAGGCAACTTTTTGCATATAAAATTTTGAGTGGTCGCCATTTTTTTTTATTTATTGGTCCGACTGCAATGAGATTCGGAACAGGTATAAGTGACATAATATCGAGCACCAGGGCGCGACAATATGACCACCCAAAATAGGCAACTTTTAGCATATAAAATTTTGAGTGGTCGCCATTTTTTTTTGTTTCTAATCCGATTTTCAAAAAATTAACATATTTGTAATCTGCTATTAGAAACTTTTGAAGATTTTCGGTTAAGGAGTTATTAACACATCATACAAGTGTTTGCTGTTGTTGGAAAGGAAATTACCTGTAGATTACATTATTATACTCTTGGTATAACAAACACTTGGGTAATCCTAATATGAAGCAAAAAATTTAATTTTGCGTTAAAAAATGTGAGTTTTGTTAAAATAAATACTAGTATCAACCTGGCTTATACATATGTTTGTTTTGCTTTATTTTTGTAAATATACGGAGGTTGGAAGCTCGTTTTAATTTTAAAAATAACATAAAAAGAATCTCGCTGTATATAAAAACGAAAAACTTATAAAACTGTAAAAAATATTACTTGAGCCAGAGTAAAAACTAATTTTTTATTATATAAATAGAACAGTTTTAGTCTTCAAAGTTTAGTAACGTCATGATGCTTGTTAGGAAAATACCCTAACCACGTGTTTGATTACTACACTCATAATAATCTATAGGTAAAATACACGAAAACCGTTGTTCATTTTACGAAAGTTTTGGTTATTTTGACATTACGAAAAAATTTGTAGAATATACAAATCACATTTCGTAAAGTTTTGTAAAAACTTTTTTTAAATAAAAATGTGGTGCATACCTTACGGGTTTATTTTAAAATTAAAAAAAAAAATGTAATGGTGCCACACCAGAATCGAACTCACGATTTCAGTGACGTCCTGCTGTGTTGAAATAGACCCCTCTACCATTTGCACCAAAGTAGCTGATGCAATACAACAAACTAAAAAGGAACTTAAGTCGAAAATATTATGAAATTTTTATGAAAACTAGAAAAATATGCTACAAATATTTAATGAAAAAGGTAAAATGGCAATTAAATATTTTTATTATGTTTATTGAACTAAATAAAATAATATAATTTTTTTATAAATATATCAAATAATATATTAAAAAACAAAATAAAAAAATAATAAAATAATAATAACAAAAAACTTAAATAACAATTTCAAACTAATTGCATTTTATTATTAAATATTTTATCTTTTTAAATATTTGTTTTATTGAATTTCATACTAAACCCGGCAAATAAAGTTGAAGTAGTGTTTTCGGGTCCTCTTTAACTTGTTTTAGGATCCTCTTTATTAAACAAAATACAAAATATCCATTTATATCAAAACACAAATAATGAAATAAAAAAATAAAACATAGAAATTTAAAAACATTAATAAACAAAAAAAAATATAAAAACTAAAAAAAAAAAAAAAAAAAATTTGTCCTGGCCAGGAGTTGAACTCGCAACCTTCTGATTGCAAATCCGACCTCTAACCACATCAACATCCATATGTAATATTTGTAACATTACAAATTTTTGTACAATGTACTAAAAAAATATTACGAAATCATGTTTGTATTTTTTACGAAATTTGTAAATTTATATAATTTGTTTTATACAAAAGTTTTGTATTTTTAAGCATGGATTATTATGAGTGTAAGTAGTAGAGTTGTCAATTATTCGCCTTTCAGCTTTGTTCGAATAATTCAAATAATTGTTTTCGCTCGTTCGATCAAACGATTAAATTTCAAAAATTATTCGATTAATCGATGAGAATAACGAATAAAAAAAATTATTTTTAAATAATATTTTTATTAACAAAAAAATAAACAATTCATACAAAAAAACTTAAAAATAAAATCGCTAATTGTTGAGGTAGGTGATATAGTAAGAAGAGCATTGAATAGTTTATCTAATTTTTCTGTTATTTTTTTAGATTTTTCCAAATATACTATATCGTCTGATATATCGCTAAAGTCTTTTTATTTTCTGTATTTTTAATACTCTGAATTGAATTATTTAATTCGCATTAAAGATTATTATTTTCATTACTAATAACTTTTTCTATTTCAATACTTTTATCTGAATTATTGTGATTACTTTCAACATAAAATAATCTTGAGTACAATTCATTAGCATATTCTTTAGTTTCACTTTTTTGGGAATATTTTAGGAAACTTTAATTGCTCGGAAAATTTTCAGAATTCAGAAATATTATTAACGTATTTAAAACTTTAAAACGTCTCTCATTTATTCTTATTTTAATACGTGTTAGTAAGTCTGTTGCAAAAGAATTATTCATTTTTTCTAAACTATTTATTAAAAACTTGATAACTCCCACTAATTCTATTATGGATGTGCTATCTTTTCCTAGCTCTTTTATAGCAACATCAAGTGGTTGTAAAATTTTATAAAGGTTTGATAAAACAGTTACTTCAAAGTCCGTAAATGGTGTTAAACCAAAATCAATTAATGCATGATTAACACATTTATGAATTCTAATGAAGTTTTCCAGCATCTTTGATAATGATGACCATCTGTGTTTCACGTCATGAATAAGGCGAACTTCATTTCCTTCTTGTTGACAAACATATGTCTGCAGTTTTTGTTGTTTTTCGGTGGATTTGTTGAAAATTTTGACGTATTTCCGTAGTTTACTTATAACATTTTGTATATTAATTTTTTATTGAAATCCATTATCAACGTCATATTCATTACTAAGTTAATCATCGCTTTCGTCATCCTTCTTTAAAAATTTATGAGAATAAATCAAATTAAAAGCTCTCATTTAATTTATTTTGTAATAAAAAAAAAATGTTCGATTAATTGACGTTAATTAATCGATTTATTCATTGTTCGAAAATCGTCATTTTTAAATTATTCGAACAGGAGTTTGGTTTTGTTTGATCGATTAATCGAATTATTCTTAATCGACTGACAACTCTACTAAGTAGACAATATTGGAGCCAAATTGACGATTAATAGGTTTTTTGTTAAAGCACTGCCTATTCTGGAGGCTCTAGCTGTTCTAAAACTTTGGGTTCTGATGAGATCTTTAGCCAGATCGAAATACTCTAGTTTCAACCTAGCTAATATGTTTGATTTGCTTTACTTTTGTAAATATACGGAGGTTGGAAGCTCGTTATAATTTAAAAATAAGTAAATTTTTACTATTCAATAAAATATTTATTAATATACATAAAACAATGATTTTTTATACTTAAATAGACTTTTAAGGCAACAATGTGAAACTTATATCCGAATTTATGATTTGCTTTAAGATATCTCACAATTCCCAAAAATAAAAATTAAATTTCCAAAAATGCGATTTTTTAAATTTTTTAAAGCGGCGATTGAAAGAGACTTACCCAATAATTTTGGTATATGTTGGAGTATACGTATTTACAACGGCTTCCGCTACCTAATTGGAGGCGTGTACAATTTTTAACACTGGGTTAAAGTTGATACTTGTTTAAAAAGGTGGCTGGAAGAACAAGTATATACAAACCCAACATTTTTGAACACAACTCACTTTTATATAAAAATACCTTTCAGAATAGTATGCACACTTTATATGTTCAGAGAGAAAATATTAATCTGTAGGTAAATGACTACTGTTCGTGGTTTTTGGGTAAATAATCGCAAAAATTTGTTTTTTTTTAATTTCTACTTTAGGAATTTCGAACGGCTAATCGCTAAGTTAGGGCTACGTTAATTTACGGTTGGCTAACCCAGTCTTTACCCAGTTTTTTTTTTTGCAATAGTAACGCTTTTTGGCAAGATTCGGTTCCCGAGGGTAGCCGCGTTAACGTACGCCGAACTAACATAGTGTATGATTGTTCTCCAAAAATATATGTTTTCTTCACCTCATTAACATATTATGGAATAGCTACTGTACGCATTTCAGATTTAAGTGAAAATAGAAATAGCCGCGAGTAATTTTTCTCGATAAATTCCTTTTTAGCGGTTTCTAATGGTTTTCATGACGAATTTGTGTAAATAAACAAAAATAAACAGAGTTGTAATACTAAAAAAACGGGGTTGATATTTGAGATCAGTCCCTCAATGAGCATACTTTCTCTATCAAAAAGTATTGAGAGCAGTGTTGCCAGGTTTGTTGAGCATAAAATCGTCAAAACCGTAATCATATTTCAAAAAAATCGTTAAAATATCGTCAAAATAAAAAATATTTTTTGTAAGTTTTAAAAAGTTTCAATAAAAATATAAAAGACAATACTGTAATTCACAGTTCAAGTGCTAACATTGTATCGTTGTAATATAGCACGATTTACGACACTTTTCAATGGTTTAAACTTCGAAAGTCATGATATTTGAAAACGATTGCACTTTTAAATTGTTAATCACTTATACATAATTCTGTAAACAACATTTCAGTAGCTCAATTTTTAAAAAAATTTGGTAATTCTTTAACAATGTTATTTTTTTTTTAATTCTTAAATTTGGTCTTCCATTAACGAATTAAAATTAATGATACAATTCAAATCGCTTTATATTTGATGCCGTACAGTGAGAGAATTCTCTGCATGGTATCAAATGATGAATCATTAATGCAGGTTTTACAACTTTTCATTAAATTTATACGTTTTTCATATAATTTAATAAAAAATTTATTTTATTTATTAAAAATTTCATACGATTAAAGAAAAAGTTTCATTAAAAACAGTTTCATTAAAACTATGAAGCTTTTTCATAAAGTTTAAGAAATTTTTCATTCACATTGTGAAGAAACCATCATCAGTTTAGTGAAAAATTTCATTGAAACTCTTCGTAACAATAAATTCTGAAATTTTTGATTATATCATATTTTTTTTTTTTTTTTTATTAATTAATAATCATATAATAACAAATTATATACTATTACCTTAACCGAGCACTAGCTACTATGGCCTTCGGCGCGTTGTAGCGAAAACAGACCAGTGCCTCTGGTGGGAATCGAACCCACGACCCCCGCACTGATAAGCCAGCACGCTACCAACTAGCCTACCGGGCGCACATATCATATTTTTTATTTTGGGTTGAGTTTTGATATTTCTAAATAAAAAACAAAAAATAAAAAAAAAAATTTATTCAAAAATAGTTTAATACTGCATATTTTTCCATTTTAAAATATAAATTGTGAACATCTGAAGTTTCACTTTGGGACACTTTCTTTATAATATTGGCCTATTTTTTAACCCTGCAGTGCTATCGTCAGGTTGGAATCCTGAATGCTGAATTTTTGTTTTTTTCAAGAGAGATGTACATTAACAAAATATTATTTAAAACAAATGAATTGCCAAACTTGTAAAATAAAATTTTCTTTCTGTATATTAGTGTTCATTATTGAAAAAAAAAAAAATATTATTTGCATAATTTAAGTAAAATGATATGAATGACAGATACTAATAAGTAGGGGTGAATTACACCCAACGATATTAATGGCCTAAGTTGAATAGACGATAGTACTCCAGGGTTAAGCACCGGATTTATTTTAAAAGTTATTTTGTATCGTTTAAAGTTGTATTTATTTGTATTTTATTTCGTCATTTAGTTATTTTGGGTACCAAAAATCGTCAAAATGACGATAAATCGTTAAACCTGGCAACACTGATTGAGAGGCTTTTGAGCAAGCATTACAATTACATTTTTTTAGAACCGCATACAGTGTTGCCAGGTATGTTGAGCATAAAATCGTCCAATTTCCTCAAAAAAAATCGTCAAAATCGTCATTATATTTTCAAAAATCGTCAAAACAAAAAATATATGTTACAAGTGGGATAAAGTTTTAATAAAAAAAAGAACAATAATGTATATCACATTTCAAGTGCTCATGTGCTATCGGTGTAATATAATATGATTTTTTACACTTTTCTGTAATTTGAACTTCGAAAATCATGATATTTTATAACGATAGCACTTTACCACTTTAACTGTTAATTCCTTCTACGTAATTCTGTAAACACCACTTCAGTAGCACAATTTTTAAATCTTAAATTCTTTTGAATAGTTTAGAAATGATGACATGGTTTAATACAATAAATTGTGAAATTTTTGATTATTTCATATTTTTCATTTTGGGTTGGGTTGGGTTCATATTTTTCATATTGCTAAAAATTATTTATTATTTTATTTATTATTTATATTATTATTTATTTTTATTTAAATATTGTTTATTACTGCATGTTTTTCCATTTTCAAATATAAATTGTGAATATCTGAAGTAGAGATGGGCGCGTGTTGGATTTTTTTAACACGACACGACACGAACACGAAACCCAAGATGTCAAGCACGAACGAAACACGCACGGCAAAAAATTTCAAAACACGAGACCAACCGACACGCACGAAACTAAATTCAATAAACAAAATTTGCAACTAAAAATTTAATTTATTAATCTATTAATTTATAATTCTCATCATTTCGACGAATAGCTTCTTGAATTTTATCCTTCATTTTGCTCACACGTTTATTTGTATAGCTTGATAACTTTTTTATCAACAGCTTTTCAAACAATGCTGCAAACATTGCATGGCCAACAGCTGATCAGTTTTTACACAGAACATTAAACTAAACCCTCCATCTAGACGAGACAAAATTTTGTTAAGATGTTATGATAAAAAAATTTCAACAAAGTGTTTTGCTGATATTTTTTTTTACTGCATACATATTTTACACCTACTATCATTTCGTGTTTTTCTTGCTCAACACGACACGACACGAACACGAAAGAAATCTATTTTTTCAACACGAACACGTCGTGTTGATCGTGCGTGTTTCGTGTCACGAAAAAAACACGACTCGCGCCCATCTCTAATCTGAAGTTTCTCTTTGGAACTGTTTTTTAAGCACCGGATTTATTTTTGGATTTGTAAATCAGAATATTCGAACTCGATGTTTGGATGTTTTTTTTTATTTAAAAAATATTTTATTTTTATCTCAATCTTACACTAATTAAACTTTATAAAAATATAAATATTAAAAAAGCAGGGTTGGCATTCAATAACTTTTCATAATAACGATTGGCTATCACAGTAACACTAATAGCGGAATGGAAATTTAAAAAACGCAATTCCATTAAAGACATGTTTCTTCCTACGTAAATGTTTTTAGTTTTCTGTTTAACCTGTTTGATTTTGAAATATATTGAACTAGTTAAAGTGAAAATAACGCTAAAATACCGAAACGACGATTTATAACGTTATTTTGTTGATGTAACACAATTTAATGGGTAGAATTTTGAAATAAACCCTGTAAATACACATGCCACTATTGGAATCGTAACTTTAAAACATTCATAACGGCATTAGTGTGGCCGGGGCAGGCAACTTTCATTGTAATGAAAAGGTAGTGTTTGCCAACCGTGAAAAAAGTAAGCCACATTAAATTACAGTATTATGATTTTACATTCGTTTTATACATTATTTTTTTTTTTTATTTAAAAAAATAAAACAAATTAATGTTTGTTTATTTTTACTGCACTCATTAATAATACAATTGTAGTTAATTTGTGAACAGTAAAAAACAAATGACTATGTTAGTTGAATTTACTAAAATGTAAGTCGTTCATTTTTCAAGTGAAATTTCATTTGTTTTTAGCTACATTTGCAGTGGTATTTACCTTTATTAAGTGCTGAAAATAAATTAAAACAAACCTAACATGAATCCATAAAATAACTTTTTTGCTAAACTTTCAATAAAAATAGTTTTTAATTTTAACGAAATAATAAAAATCCAAAAATAGATCCGGTGATTTTTTAATAATATCAAATAAACATGTTTTGCTGACATATTAAACGTTTGTCAAAAAATCGTCATTTTGGAAGCAAAAATCGTCCAATCGTCATTTAGTAATTTAGGTACTAAAAATCGTCAAAATGACGATAAATCGTTAAACTTGGCAACAGTGACCGCAGACCAAGTAGTGTCGCAAACCTTTAGTTTAAACGTTATCAAGACTAGAGGGCTTCTGTTGACCACTATCATTGCCGTTATTACGGTCACATATTTTGCTAGGGTTATTGTTACCGGGTTGTAACAATAATAAATAACCGTAGCAATATATGTCACGGTAATAATAGCAATGTACAACAGAAGACCTCTAGTTTTCATAACGCATAGTTAAAGTTTTGTGTATACTTGGCCTGTGGTTGTTCTAGTTGTCAAATTATATAGCTATTCACAATAGAACAATATTCAAACATTCACAACAGTCGCTTGGTTTGTCAGTTTGCTAATACCTAGCAGCAGTTGGTTAATATATTTGCTATTGCTAAAGAAAAACATTCACAATGAAACATAAACCAAATATTCACAATAAATGCCTGGCTTGTGGATTTGATAGAAACTAATATAAGTTATTTTTAATAGTGTCCGATCGAACCAGAGAAACAAGCCGACCCCAAATTATCGGCGGCGGCGGCGCGGCTATTTATGGTCGGCGGCGGCGGCTTTGACGGCTTATATGGGCTTGAAACGGTTTTTTTAATAAAAAAAAATAAGCTTAAATGTCGCAATGCAAATTTTGCATTTTATTAGTTCATATCTGGTTTAAAAAGTTAAATTACATGACATGACATGACATTAAAAAAACTATTAGAGATCTGACCATTTCGGGCATGCTGATTTCAATGGCGTACTTTAATTTGTTGATCCATGGTACATATTTCGAGAAAAATGTGTTTAAAGTTGGCCCTTTTGCAAGACCTATGTTTATATTTGTGGCTCAAATCTGTATTGATCAAAAAATTAGGTACGCCATTGAAATCAGCATGTCCGAAATATATATAATTGATGGTCAGGTCTTTATTAATTTTTAATAAGTAACATTTTGTAATGCTGTGTTATTATTAAAAAAAAATATTCTACGTTTTTGTACATAAATGAGCTAGTACTTAACACTAATTTATATTATTTTGGTTCACAATTTTATAATTGTCATTAACAAACAGTTGTTTTTTAACTGTATATGTGTGCAATCTGCTTCTTTTTGCGGTTATACAGGAACCAGCAACTAAAAATGCTACTTCTGAAGAAGCCGAAGTAGCGGGAATTCCAAAACAAATGTTGGCAACTTTTGCTACTTTGGGGAAAACCTTAAAAGTAAATATTAAAGGATATTGGTTAATGTATTTTCTTATACAAATAGGCGGCGCAGATGATTGATTCAGCGGCTTCGTTTTAGCCGGCTCATTTTTCCAGCCGATTCAAGCCGCTTAAAGCGGCGGCGGCGTGATATGTGAAAATATCGTCGGCGGCGGCGCGCCGCCGATTTCGAGCCGATCGGCTTGGTTCACTGGATCGAACCCCGCTTTTTTTGACCGAAGCCGTAGTGGAACTTCGGTAAAAGTATCAATGTTTGGTCGTAGCCGAAGGCGAAATTTCTAATTTGAATAAAAAGCATTGATATCGATACAAAACCCTTTCAACTCACAATCGTTATCCCTAAAATACCGTTACCCAAGTAATTGAAGTACCGTTATCCGTAAAATACCGTTACCGATATAACTAAAATAGGAATACCCATAAAATATCGTTACCGAAATATCTGAAATACCGTTATCGTTAAAATGCCGTTAACGAAATAACTAAAATAGCGTTATCCTTAAAATACCGTTACGGAAATAATCTGATAAAATCAGAAAAATAATCGCTGTAAGTAGATATATATTTTCCCAAAGGTTAATCGTAAACTACCTAGTCATTGGAATTCGTGCATGATGGTGCTAAAATTAGCGATGTGTATTGACACTACCTGAATTACATAAATAACGTTATCCTTAAAATACCATTGCCATCCACGAAAATAGCGCTGCCGCTAAAATGCCGATACCGAAATAAGTAAAATACCGTTAACGAAATAACTGAAATATCGTTACCCCTAAAATGCCGTTACAGAAATAAACGAAAATACCGTTACCCTTACCGATGACCGCATCGAATCGTTTTCCATCCATGATAAAACGTGAATTTCTTGTTGATTTTGTTTTTTTTTTTTTTGTTTAAAGTAAAACAAAAAAATATTTAAACATAAGTAAATTTCAAACAAGCTAATTTTGAAAATTTTTTTTTTCAAAAATATTAAAAAAATTATCTCGATTATTTTAATGAACTTCTTCATTTCTTACTAAAATATATAACGAATATAACACAAATTCTTGTGTTTGTACTCGAAATTAAAGGAATTTAATCTGAAAATGTACTCAATTTCTTTAAATACTCGGCCGAACTCCGAAGCCGAATACTCGGTCGGATACTAGCTTTTAATAGTTAAAAGAGCTGCCAGTTAAGTTTAATCACAGATCCCAATTTTACACTTCCCTAATCGCTTAGGGAAGGCGTTGTCGTAGAGGCCTTAAACTACACATGAGCCATATTTAAGTAAGAGATATTTCAGAAAGTAGGAGGAGTCTTTCCAAGATTAGGGAATCTATTTCTTCTCCGGAAGAAATAGAGTATAAATATATTTGATTGGGTTGGATTCGATTGGGGCACTCTAAATGGGTCAAAGTGGGATTTTTTAAAATTTCACCCTACGGGTCAAAAGTCGGGACATCAGAATTCGTTTTAGAGGTATGGTTCCTTAGGCAAAGTTTCTTATTTTGATCCCTAGAATACGATTTTCCTTGAACGTTGAGCGATTTTTAAATCGACCCGCCCTAATAGATATATATGTATGCACAGCGCATACTATAGGGACATATGTATATGTAAAAAAATGTCCCCTAAGTGTGCGGTGTATCGAACCAATTGTCCTCATCTTATACGCTGGATGTATGAAAACTTTGAGGTAGTATGCCCTGTGCATACATATACATATATCTATATGTTTGCACAGCGCAGGGACAATTTTGGGCGTGTCCCTAAAGTATGCGCTGTGCATACATATATATATATATATATATATATATATATATATATGTATGCGTAGCGCATACTTTAGGGACATGGCCAAAATTGTCGCCGGAATATGCGGTGTATAGAAAAAATTGTCCTCATCTTAAACGCTAGATGTATGAAAAGGCGCGAAAATTTTGGGGACAGTCCCCAAAGTAAGGAAATGTCCCTAAACTATGCGGGGGAACGAATAAATGTCTCTGGACTATGCGCTGTGCATACATATATATATATATATATATATATATATATATATATATATATATATATATATATGTATGCACAGCGCATAGTTTAGGGATATATATATATATATATATATATATATATATATATATATATATATATATATATGGAAATTTTGAATTTTCATTAATCTTTTTTGTATGAATTTAGTAACACAACTTATAAATATTTAACTTAAATTCGTTTGAAACTTGTACAAAAAAATTAATGACCTGTTCCACGATCTCGAACGAAAACCTAGGCGAACGCAAGCTAGTCACTCGAATTCGAATTAATTTGGGTTTCTCTATTTCGAAAGCTATCGTTCGCCTATACTTACGTGTGTAAATTTTTGTGTTTTACGTATTTACAAATCATAGTGGTGCCAGACCGGATATTTTAAACTTCTATTACAATTTCCTTTAAAAATACCAAAAATACTACTAAATTGTTAAAAGTGCTTCACTTTGAAGTGCCATAACTTTTAAATTGTATATCGCATGTTATTTATTTTAACGATATTTGGAATACGCACTTGTCTTCTTTATAACTGGAGGTTTTTAAACAAAATTATTGTTAAAAAAGTGCATACGAAATGCAAATGAAGTTTTCTAATGTATTTTTCAAAACTTTCTTCCCCTACGATTTTCAAAGAAAGATACAGTTTACCAAAATATGGAATCTTACCTTATAAAAATCTGTATTTGTATATTTAGCTAATATTCCATATTTTAGTAAACTGTATTTTTTTTTTTTTTTGGAAATCGTAGGGAGAGAAAGTTTTGAAAAATGCATTAGAAAACTGCATTTGCATTTTTTTTTGCAATCATTTTGTTTAAAAAATCCAGTTATAAAGTAGACAAGTGCATCTTCCAAATATCGTTTAAATTAATAACATGCGATATACAATTAAAAAGTTATGGTACTTCAAAGTGAAGTGCTTTTAGGATTTTTTTTGATATTTATGAGAACTAAAAACGTGCATAAGATCTGCATGGAGATCTGAAAAAGGAAATGTACAAATGGGACCATAGAGTATTCATGTACAAAAAATAAACAAAATCAGAGGACCCTTGTTCAGATATATTTTTTTGAAAATATTTTTTACTCGAAATCAAAAAAGCAAGTGACTGGTTTTGACATTTACGTTCGCACTGTTGACAACACGTTCGAAATAGAGAAACCAAATTTTGTATGAAAACTGTTACGTTTTCATTTGACTTGCACTTCAAGTCATCGTTCGCAAAGAAATTTAGTTAGAGAAACCCAAATAAATTTTCTTTCGCTTAGAAAGCGAAAGAAAGCATTCTTTCGAAATCGAAAAACATCAAACTTGTTTCATACAATCGAAACAAAAAAAAAAAAAAATAAGAAAAAGGTCCTGAATTTTTTTATTTTTAAGTTTGATTTAACCGGAAACCCTATAGCGTGATTTTTGCCACATTATTTGTTAAAAGCGGAAATCTTCTAGATGAAACAATACAAAACGGCGATTTATAGACTATGAAAATGTGGATTATTAGATATTGTCGTACGTTAAAAGAATTCCCAAAATATTCTTACAGCATTACTAATTTTGTCTTTATAAATAAAGTATTTGACAGTTCTTTTGTTGTCAAATGGTGTGTTTCGGGTTAATAAATTTATTTTTGGATTATATAAAATAAATAAAATAAAAAACGAATTTTTCAAGCACCAATTATGGTAAACTGATTTATTTCTGCTTGAGTGGGAAATCCCGGGAAATTCGAAAAAAAAATTCCCGCTGTCCTGGGAAATAAAAAAGTCTGGGAAATAAAAAAACCATAATTCTGATCTATTATTAATAAAAACAGTTTTTTTTTTTTTTTTTTATAAAATAACGTAAAAATTATTGCTTTAATAACATTTAAAAAAATAAAAAAACATTTTAAAATTATAAAAATTTGAATAATAACTGCAAATGGCTGTTTTGCAATTATTATTATTTTTTTTAATAAATATAAAAAAAAAAAATTGCACATTTAATAAAATATGAAAAAATAAATAAGGCTACCAAAATACATAACAATTTAACAAAATCCGTAACAGTTAACACATTTTAAATAAACTTACAATGCGTGGATTTAATAAAAATAATTTTTAAAAAAGTTTCTTTTAAAAAATGGTTTACATGCAGAAAATAACATGTTTAAATACTTATAAAAAAAATATACAGAGTATTTTAACAAAAATTATTCTATTATTTATGTTACTTGACAACACCTTTTTTAACAGGTCAATAATTATGGCTGTTAATTACAGATCTGTTAACAAAGTATAATAGAATTTTCAAAATTTACACAAAATAACTTAGGTAATTTGTAACATTTATGAAAATTTTCTTCTTGTGTTTAAATACAAATTTTAAGTATTTTTCATTATGAAATAACAACCTTCTTATAACTATTTAATACATATTTAACTTAAAGTACAGGGTAATTTAAATTTAATATAAAAAATAATATGTTTAACTTTATTTATGTATATAGCATTTTGTAAATTGCGACTTTTTTTTTGTTTGTTTTAATTTTACACATAGAGAACTATTTTAAATACTTTTTTTAATTTCAAAATAACATTAATTCTAAATTTAATAATAACTTGCATATGTATATTAAGGACAATACAGTAGACGAAATAATTCTAAGTTCACTTATGAAAATATGAATTTTTTCCAAAATATTTGCCATATTTAAAAGTTTTTGTTACCACATAAAAGTAACAGTAATACCAGTAGATAGCAACCTTTTGATTCATTTAATGCGGATTTAGCTGCATTTTAAAAAAATTATATTGTTCGACTCCGAAATAAATATAAGTTCAGTGCTGTTAAAACCAGTTTTTCGGCAAAATATTTAATTTTTTTTTTTTTCACTTTTAACTCACTGGCGTTTTTTACAACTTCATGCTATTCATTATTGGTGCAATTTTGTTATACAGCGTTCTTTTCAATACAAAATTATGCACTTGATTCGAATAAGTCGTACATCGATGTTTTCTAATGCAAAAAACTACTAAATTTTAGAACATTCAGCGCTAAAAGTGTCTATGATTTTATCCATATAAATAATAAATATTCGCTTTAAATTATGAAGACATAGCTTTAAACAATTTGTGCTCTGGGGAGTTCCCGCGCGTAACTCGATTCGAAAATAAATTTTCGAATTCGGAAATCTTGTATCTTTACTAAAAAGCAGATCTTAATCACAAATCTTACTTTTTACATTTTTATATTTAGTGTATAATAATAAGGACCATAAAATAGAAAAATAGTAGAATTTTATTCAGAACTTATTCTTTACAATAAGTCCAACATATAATAATTCAAAAGTTTTTTTCGAAGCGAGTTACGCGGTAACCCCCGGGTATCACTCCAACGCTAATTTTTGAACGAAAATCTAGCATAATCTGAAATGTTCTGTCTGGAAAATTAGTTTTTCTTTTAATTTTAGTTCAGATTCATCTGAAAGCAGCTTCCAGATGCGCGCGATAAATATTTATTTGTCTCAGATGACAATCCCTGCGGGAAATGGACCAGTCACTGGTATGGTTATGTGACTAGAACTTTGTGTGTATGAACCTGTCCTAGTATCGGTTCTGTTATATGAAAGTGACCGGTACTTTTAACATGGGCTTGTCATAGGAGGTGACAATTTGCTACCTGTGGATTACTGTGTGACGTATCAAATAACATGACCAAGGTAACCTATCACCATACAGACTGAAATGCATATACTACGGGACAAGTTAGAAGTAAGTAGTGTCAAAGTATAACCATTTTAGGATTTATGTGATATGCAACACAACCAGTGGGAAACAAATTATCACGTGACTGGTGTAGGTGTATGTATCTTCGAACTGGAGGACAATTTTTGAAGGAAAAGTAGTCACATATTAAGCGCAATGTGTTCTGTAATAGGGGTAGTTTGACTGAAATAGTTTTGACCTAACTGACCTAAGGGGAACATGTCGCCGGGCATGCGAAAAGTAATTAGCAAGTAACCTGTCACTTTTTATTTTTTACAAAATTATTAATTAATAATCATATAATTACAAATTATATACTATTACCCTAACCGAGCACTAGCAACTATGGCCTTCGGCGCGTTGTAGCGAAAGCAGACCAGTGCCTCTGGTAGGAATCGAACCCACAACCCCCCGCACTTATAAGCCAGCACGCTACTAACTAGCCTACCGGGGCGCACCACTTTTTATTCTGCGTATGTCATATTATGCACGAGTTGCTAAATAGCCCGTCCGGAATCAATCACTGCACTTTTCCAAAACAGTGTGTCTAACCCCCTGTTCAAAAAACCTTAAAAAAGGCACAACAAAAATCAATTTTATAATTAGCTTATTTTGTCTATACCCAACAAAAAACTACGTTTGTGATCGCGACGTTTGGTGAAAAATCGCCATATCTGGCAACCCTGGTCACAGTTCCGTATTCAGTTCTTTTAAACCAGTGGAGTGTTACGTCTTCATTTCTACTGTCACATAGTCGGTACAGATAAAATTCCTTCAGTGTTATGTCTGCTGTATAGCAGTAAAGTGACTGAATCCTTTGGCACTAATTGCCATGTTTTCATCCACTGCTAATGGTTTTGAACCAGTTCAATGACCAGTAATAACTTCAACTGTAACGGCCCTAGTTGCTTCAGTACACTTTGATGTTATATTACTTTTTCTCCAGTTACATGATATATCTGGTAGCAACCAGTGAATGTTTTGTCACCATAACTATAGTCACGTGATTGGTCATTTAATCAAAATTAACACTTTTTGGTGCACCACAATTTTGGTTTCACCAGTTTCGTAACGTGCCCCAAAATCATCAATCGACCCTTCGTTTCCCGCAGGGAATGTTTTAGAGAGGAAGATGTTGATTTTTTCTTTTGGGGAACCATAGCACGCATAGTTCTAGCTTGGCCAAAATTGTCATTGCGAAAAGTAAAAAAGAGATGACTTTCTGTAATAAATAGAATATAATTTTGTTGAAACGGGCAGATTTTTTAAACTTTTGGACTTTAGAATAAAGCAAATTAAATTCATTATAGTCAAGTGAAATTTGGTACACACATGGGAACGACTCTTAGACTCTAAACTGGTACTTAATTTAACAGTTCAGATTATGACCGATTTTCGTCGTAGAGCTAGCTCCAATGTCCAAAGAGTAGGTAAAAAGTCACAGCAAAGCACATTGTTTCTTGCATCATTTAAACAAAAAATGTAAATGGGTCAATGATACTCTAATGGTTTCCCACTTTTAGTGATGAGTTTTACAAAATTTCCTTGTTTTTTATGTATTAAAAATCATAAATTTTCGACGTTTTTTTTTAATAAAGTGCATTTTTAAAGAAAAGAACGCTGCGCAGCATAAAAGTACTTAAGCTAAATGCAATGAAGTTGTAAAATACTTCGGTCAAAAAAAGTTTAAATCTTTTGCCGAAAAACTGATACTCAGTGAACTTATACGAGTATTTATTTCGCTAGCAAAAAAAAAGAAGAATTATTAAAAATGCTGTAAAAACTGAAGCAAGTGGGTCGAGATGGGTTTGTACTTTTTTGTGGTAGAAAAAAATTTGGAAATAATACAAATATTTTTGTGAAAAATTCCAATTTCATGGGAGAATTTATAATTATTTCGTCCACTGTATGCTGTAATTCTTTTTGTCTTTCTATTAAAGTTTACATTTAAAAAGCACAGAAAAGTTCTTTAATTTATATAAATCTTTATAAAAATAAAATATAAAATTTAACTCTAACAGCAGCATAAAACATGGATTTTGCCTAAAAATGTTCCTTAATTTAAGAAAATTTAACAACTATGGCTGTAAATTGTTAAATTTTCCATGATATTAGCAAAAAAAAAAAAAAACGCTTTCTTGCGAGAATAGATCTTGCAATTTAGAAAATGAGAAATAAACAAAGTCTTGACAGATACAAAGATACAAGAGCTGATGACAACTCTTTGGTAAAACAAAAATCTTTAATATACCTCTAGTTCAGAAACATAGTTTTCCCCGGAACCAAAACCTTCAAGTTTAATATTTCTTAATCCAATTTAGTTGACCAAAGCACGATTTTTAAGTGAAAAAGCAGTCATTTTTAGAAGAAATTTCAGTTTTGACTGCATTTGTAGTTAATTTAAAAAAACAAACCACATCAAATTACTGTACTATGAATTAACATTAATTTTATCAGTTTTTGTTTTTATTTCAAAAATAAAATAAACGATTTTTATTTACATTTTGTTACTACATTTGTGGTTCATTTTTACTACATTTGTGGTTCATTTTTACTACATTTGTGGTTCATTTTATCAAGAGTAAAAAACAAATGGCAATGTTAGTTGAATTTAATGATATATAAATTGTCCTTTCTCAAGTGAAGTTTCATTTGTTTTTACCTACATTTGCATTAAATAACAAGTTTTCAGTATTTTTTTTTTTTGGAAAAATAACAGAAACACGTTCTTAAAGAAAATGTGTTTAAAACATGGGAATCTGAAAATTTTTCCAGCGATATCAGAAGATGCTATACGTTTTGGCATCTCTATGTATATATGAAAAGTTTATTAAAGTCTGCGGATTTGGTTCAGTATACCTCCCTTGTAAGTTGGTTTTAACCAGTTTTTTTTTTTTATTTTGGAGCGGTTTTTGAAAGGGAAATATTGAAGCTTTCCAAATATATACAAAATATATTGAGATTTTTTAAGAATATCTCAATTAAAAATAACAAGATTTTTTTACGGGGTTTTTCCTTTGAATAATTTTTTTTCAGGGATGGCAGGCTATATCTCTAAAATACCGTTATCGATTCAAAACACTTTCAACTGACTATCTCTATCTCTAAAATACCGTTACCGATATATCGTAAATGCCCATGTCCTTAAAATACCGTTACCAAAATAATTTTAATAGCGTTATCCTTATAATACCGTTACCGAAAAATCTGACAAGATAATAAAAAGTTATCGGTGTAAATAGATATATTTTTAATTACATTTTAAAACTCTGATCTTTAGTACCGCTTATTTTTCTTACTTCCGAATTATTATTTTTTAAGTTTTTATATATTTAATATTTTTTTAATTAAAAATTTATCTGATTAATTTTTTTTGTTTACTAAACGGATTTTCCTCTATTATTTTTCTTTTGAGTTTTTTTTTGGATTTAAGTTCAGGGCATATGCCCATGTCTGTTATATAGTGTTATTCTTCTATATGAGAGCGCCACCGTGCTTTGTATGCCTTTCAACAAAATCTTACAAATATTCATTTTTCGAAGAGTATAATTCTTCAGCATCAGATATATGTCTGCAGCAGTATAAATTTTGACATTATAATTAATTCTTTTTTTTTAATTTGGCATTCTTTATAACCAAAAAGATTTCTACCAAATCAGGCTTTGTTTGTTGTTTTGTACGCATTTTCGCGACAAGTCTCTTAAACTAATCAAAAAAATTCACATTTACAAAATGTTCTACTAACACAACATAAATATGCTCTAATATCTAAACTGCTTTTAATACTTTCTCCAAAAGTAGTATTAAAACTTCACCCCAAATTAAACATATACACAAATATTCGGACATTATAATGTTTAAAAATTCTTTTATATTGTAGTAAAATATAATTAACTACTTCGCCCCTATTACCACACTACCTCAAACTCTCCAGCTGATTCCAATAAATGTATTTTCTTAATTTTAAATGATATGTTCTGAATTTAAAATGGAAATACTGAGTTTCAATTAATGTTTTCAGAATTTCAAGAAAATCTTAACATTTTGAGAAAATCTTAAAAGTTTGGAAAACATAATTGGAATTGGGAAACAAACTTTTTAAAGCAAAGGCATTTTTTTACGAGAAGAATAAATTTTTTCATAAAAATATTTTGATGGTTGTTTTAAATAACTTCCCGTTTGTATCTGACAAAAAACAATTTTCTCACATTTTCTTCATAACTAAACAAGTTTCCTTTAAAAAGTTATTTTTCGTTCTCGTTTCTTATTACACAGTCAGACAAAATTTAAGTAACCGTCAGAACCAGAGAAATACCATACTTTTCCGAAGGTTTTTGACGCGCAGAATAAGAGAAATCGTCTGTTGAATTTACTGAGTACAGAAACTGAATATAAGTAACTCTCTATTAAGTCAACTGCTACCCAGTAGTTATGATTCATTCACGTTTTAAGATATCAATTATTATATGTCTCGTTAGATCAGTGGGTAGAGCTGTAGACGGCCAATTTGGCTACCAGTGTTCAAATCCCGGTGGGACCAAAAAAAATTATAAATTAACTTTTTTTTTAATTTTATTTTGGAAAATCTATTTTTAGACCACTTATTTCATGGTTTTACCAACATTTTGACAACGTTGTAAATTTTGGGTCCCCAATGCTTGTCAAACACTTTTTGAACAGACGGACCTTTTGTCTAATGATGTTATAATTTTGGGATTGGGAAAGCACTTGTTGCCAGCACTTGTAACACCTGTTGAAGTGCATTGCCAGAGATGGTTCGTTTGTCTTTTTAAGGATGGATTATGAAGGTTAAGAACATTACTTTACAATCCGTTTTAAAAAATATCACCTGACGACCTCCAATATAGCAAAAAAAAAACGTGATATTTGCACTTTTAGATTAAACTATCACAATTCTGGGGGTCATATTCGAATTTAGCGTGCCAAAAACCTGAAGAAAAGTATGGTCTAGTTCTTGGTTCTAAATTTTGTTGGTCTGTGTTTTTGTTTTGAAAATAAAAATGATTGTGTGAATGAAAAAATCTAATAATTTTTTGTTTTTTAAACCAGCCATTCACTGGCAAATGAAAATTTAAGCGGTTTACAACTTCTGCTGAGTATCATGGAGTATTTGTTATTGTCCTCAGCATTTGGAGCAGCAGCATGATACAAATCATTTGATTGTAACGGTAATTTACAAAAATTTCCCGTTAAATTATTACTACAATTATTACAATTAACTAGATAATTAGTATTAGTAGTAGTATCACAACTTCTACTACTACTATTTCTACTATTATTACTACTAAAACTACTATTACTGCTATTTCTACTAGGCATATTACTACTATAACTACTACAATCTCGTATACGATCAGTGTTATTGCAACGACTATTGTGGCTAGGGTTGTAATTACGATATTGTTGATCATTACGTTTTGCTGTTATTGCAGTAGTTTTAAAGCTAATATCATATTCTGTATCGTTATATTGTTTGTAACCGTTATTCGAATTTGAATTACTATAATTAAGATTACTATTAGTATAATAAGCATAATAGGTATTGGAATTAGTTAAATTACTAATTGTATTCGTATTATTTAAATTACTACAAATATTTGTATTAAGTTTTGTTGTTGGTGATTCAGCTTTTGTTTTTGTTGTTGGTGAATAAAAATCATTATTGTCATTTTTATGATTTTGAAACTCACTACACTTTGTTGACGGTGCTGCCATATCAACACCATGTCACACATTTGTACCCTGTTGTCCGGGTATAGCGGAATTACAATAAGCTTCCGGTTTAAATGATTCATCATAACGTTCTCGACAATTGCCCTTGGATGCAAAGCAAAATTTATAAATCATATACATGGGTATACACATAACCGATGAGCAGGTTACGGCCCAACCAACTTTAATACTCCATTCCGGATATTTATACTCCTCACCCAGCATATCCTCGTAACCCAAAAATGAAAATATAAATATGGCCTGTAATAGAAGTGGTTATCTCAATATTAATTTTATTTTTAACTAATTCAATTTTAATTGACCGTACCAATAAAAATACTGGACTTATATATGTCCAGCATATACGCCAAAATAGTCCAGGTCTTTTACCTAACATCTGTTCCACATCAGATGAAAAGCGATCAACACCATAGAACCAAAATACTCCTGCAGACTCAACAAATACTACAAATAGTATAGCTAATCCAGGTCCATAAACATTTAAAAAGTTGACCAGAAAGACGCCACCCTGGAAATAAGAATTGCAACATTATAATGAAATAATTTAGAAAAGTAAAATTGATTCAAAGGGAGTAAATTATTTATATATATATACTCTTTGGTTAAGATCAAGGCGAAATGATATTTGTACTAACAACCGAATTTGTTGCCAGAGCAATATCCCGGTTATGGTTACAGAATTTTTGGGTTATGACTATAGAAAATCTATTGAGACAACATCATTTCGACTGTGACAATAGAATTTTGACTGTCAGTACAAATTTGTTTTATGGGTAAAATTATCTGTAAAAAAGAACTACCACATTGGTGCCACTTTTTCGTTAAAAATTATATATTTTGCAGACTTTTTCATTGAAAATACTAATAATGAAAATCGGCTTTTATTCGTACTTAAAACTAAGGTTGTTATTTTATGGGTGTGATTAAAGAAGAAACTATTATCCAAGCTATAGTGATAAGTTTAGTTTACTTATCTCAGCAGAGCAGTTTTCCTGGTAGTATAGATAGAAATGTGTTAAACAAATCACTTTCCGATGAAGCTCCAACGAGTCAATAGGATTATCATTGGCAAACACCGGCTCTCTGCTTTGCACACGGTCCAAAAGATCTAAAATAGACTTTGAAGATCCATAGTTTTATTCAATATTTGATCGGATATCCAGAGCACTTGCAATCAAAGTTAATTCACCAACCGGATTTAATCAGAGAACAGAAAACTCTTCAACTCTCAGTTTCCATGCGTTCAAGAAGGCAACTTGTAGGGGAAAAAGGAAATAGCACTAAAAATTCTGTGATGAATTAGAGGGTACTACCAAAATGTCGAGGCTTCGTAAAGTTCTTTTAAGGTTCTTAGTTTACCAGGATTTCTACTGAGGCAAAGGCAGACAGTCGTAAAACCATTGAGCTCTGAGCTGATTTTCAGGGTTGCAAAGATGAGATGCAGTATCCTGTTGGATGCACTCTCACCAAACGCAATTCAGATAGGAGAACACATTAGATCAATAGAAGACGAACGCTAAATCTCTTGGGTAATATGATCTTTCAAGCCCTACAAGTTAGAGTGGCAGGATAGAATTTGCCGTTTGCTTATGAGTAAGTCTTTTATATATATTGGCAGTCTTGAAGGATAGGATTGGCAGGATAGAAGGAGGTCAGAGTGGTATCCCTAAAGCAGAACAAAATACCACAGTACTACTAAGAACCAGAGAACTATTAGTCTGTCATTGCTGGTAGTCATCTATGTGAGAAGGACCCTGTCGGCGGATAATTTTATCAGAGCCCAACAGTCATACCTTGAAGGTCGGTGGTACTGGCTTTGCGTGAGGTTGTCGGCTCAATTAAGACTGCTCTTGGTGTTTACCTTGAACACTCTGAATATATATTTGTCCATTCGTTAGGTGAGGATGCGCATTGAAAAGCTCAACGCAATGACCCGACAGAATTACGATTCGACAATTCTAGAAACCTTCCGGTAATCTGGAAATGAAATCGAAAATGAATTCGAAGCCGATAAGGATATGCATGATATTCATGTTTGGGCTCCTGTATAAGAACCTGAAATGCATCGTTCAGTTTAACTATGTGACACAGGATTAACACTTCATGTGTATTTTAGGTGCTAGGAATATATTAGCTAGATAAAAATTTGGGTAAAAATTTACCTAATTTTTCGTATTATTTCAAAGACTCTTTAGACAGTATTTTTATTGTTTAAAATCTTTTTAAACGTTATTAAAACTGTAGTTTTCTAAAAGAATTTGATATGAGTTGAAAATCATAAATATGAATTCCAATTAAATTAAATTGAGGGGATATCTGGACTGTTTCCGATATTTGTAGTAGTGCGACTTTAAGGTGACTTTCCGTTAAGTAATAATTCAAAAATTAAAAAAGTGTCAACTCTGGATGAAGGGATATTTTCTTAAGTACTCAATGTACAAATAAATTGTACGTTTCGTTAATTTCAGACATGTATTCATACAAATCACATGAGTTTGGGCCGCTAAAACAATAGGTGTACTTATTTTTTCTACTCTGCCATGAATATCGAAGGACTCTCATCGAAATCGTTTTTTTTTTTTTTTTGTTAACCGTAAGGATAATATTGGAAAGAGATATTTATCCATCTTACATTATTATCTATCTTCCCGAACGAAAAGAGATTATATCGAGAGATTGTGTTGGTACTAAGGCCAAATAAAGGTATGGAAAATTAAACAACTGATGAATGTGCGAGGAATTGTTGAAATCTTTACTTTGAGATCTTTGCAATCCGATACGATATGATTGAATTGTATAAGAGATTAAAGAGTAGTCACAACTTTGACAAATTCATCATCAAGCGGTCAGTTTAACATGGGTATAAGAGCTCCATAAAGTTATATGGAATAAAGTGGCTAATGATATTGATGTATATGGTTAAGTCGATCAATGCCGCGAAAAAATTTATGTAATGGGACATCCAGTGTTCTCGTGTTCTCATTACTTTTGCAAAGAAAAAGTTTTCTAAAGATTTAATGCATACAAATTTGTGAAATTCTTTACTTCAATAAATACATTTACTAAAATAAATAATTTTGTATAAGAAAATATATTCCTATTGCAAAATTATAATTTCTAATGTAATCAAGTCAAGTGATAGCAAACATTAGTTATCAACAAGTGTGGAGGAACACAAATAAAACTTAACCGTCCTTTTTAAATAGTATAATAAAACACAATAAAAGGATAAATATGTCTAGGAATCAAATGTAAAGTGCTAACAGAATATTCTACAGTAAATCACCTGGACGACAGGTGTTAATAATGGGAGTACGAACTGATAGACAAACATAATAAATGTTTATCAGCTGAAAAACGTTAAAAGCTTCTTAACTATGGAATACATTTCAAGAATTATTAGTGGAATAATATAGTAAACCAGAAAATAGTTACGGTCAAAAAGGCAACCACAGTCAGCAAAGATTGATGGAAGAAAGACCCCGCAACAAGTTAATATTAGGATGTACCTTAAAAGGTGATTTACCGATTTTCGTTCATTCCACCCCAAATTTATTGCAAATGGTTCCAAGTGGAAGGAATCGATTTTTTGGAAAACGTTAACCCTTGGCGAATTTCGGACAAAAATGACACATTTTTGAAAAAAAAAAAAAAATAATTTTTTATTAAATATTTCCAAAATTTTAAAATATTATATTTTTTTCATTTATTTCTTTAATGTACTCGTATTCAAAATTAATTAGATGTGGTATTCTAAGTTCATCGGATATCATTAACCCACTTTAGCCTGTAATCAAAAGTGACGCACAAATTTTATAAAAGCGTATTTTTTTTGTAAATTAATTTTAAAGATTTTTTAAAATGCTTAATTTGGAGGTGTTAATATCTAAGTTTAATATAATTTTAATTAAAAATAAAAGTTTTTTTTTCGACCTTTAATTGTGCAATGAAAATGACAATTATTCAAGTTCGTGGCCATACTCTATATTTCTTTATTAGGATATTGTCCTAACAAAAACTCCACTTTCAGGAGTGGTCAATCGATAAATTTTAAAACAAAAACTCTATAGATTATTTGTTAGGACAATATCCTAATAAAGAAATATAGAGTATGGCCACGAACTTGAATAATTCTCTTTAGAAATGTTGAGGTTAAGAAGAAGAATAAACTTTTCTCTAAAAATTATAAACAATATTAATTTTTGAATCATACTAGACTAGTTTCTGCCACTTTTTATGGACAGGCGTCATCAGTGATTTTCCATTTTAAAATTGTATTATTATTTGTGTATTTATAATTGTCAGATTGTCTCTATATGATACATTTTTCAAGAACATGCGTCTGTAAGAATCAAACCTGCGCTCTTCTTACAATACAAACTTAACAATACCAAGTCATGACCGTTTAGCGATCACACCCAAGTATGGCCTCGAATGTAATGCATCATTTTAATTATTTTTATAATATCTAGATGTAATTTAAGAAAAAATAAACAAATTGAAAAAATGATAATTCGAGTTTGTGTGTGCGAGCGGCTCCTTTTCAGGACATTTTATAAAAATTGATTATTTTGTCAAAAGTTGAACAAAATTTTAATGTTTTCATCAAAGTTTGCAGGATTTTCTGAAAAATATCAGCTTAATTTGACTAGACATTAATTATATTTACTTTAGAAATGTTGAGGTTTCGAAGAAGAATAAACGTTTTTCTCTAAAATTTATAAACACTATTAATTTTTAAATCAGACTAGACTAGTTTCTGCCTCTTTTTATGGGCAGGCGTCATCAGTGATTTTCCATTTAAATTGTATTATTATTGGTATCTTATAATTGTCAGATTGTCTCTATATGATAAATTTTACAACAACCTGCGGATGTAAGAATCAAACCTGTGCTCTTCTTACATTACAAACGTAACAATATCATGACCATTTAGCGATCACACCCAAGTATGGCCTCGAATGTAATGCAGCTAAATTTCACAACTTTTAATTTTATTTAAAAAAATCTTTACGCCTTGGTGACCTGGGGACAAAAAAGTCCCATGAAAAGTAATTATGGTTATGACTTCAACATTACAAAGCTTTAAATGGATAAAAAAAAAATGTCCACTTGATAAAAATAATTATTTTATGTAACTTGATACACATAGAGATTCGGACCATAAACTACTCACTAGGAAATTTAAATAAGTTCTTTCATATTAAATTTAGATATGTTCATTAAATTTCGATATGTTCCAAACTTACTAGTTCAAATTATTCTTTTATAATTATAGTTTAATCAAATTTAATTGATATATTACCGAAAATTATGCAAACTTTGATGACAACAACCAAATTTGTTCAGTTTCTGACATAAAATGTCCTGGAAATAAGTTTTATAATTTTTTTTTAATAAATTAATTTTTTCTTTAACCGTCATGTACACAATAGTAGTACAAATGTACTACCAGCATGTTGTTTTACCTCCTGTGACTTTAATATTGGGTGTATTGATAAAAGTAAAACATGTATTCCTCATTGAGGATATAAACAATATGATTAAGCAAAAATATGTACTTTTTTTTTTTTAATAAATTATAAGGAAAAAATGCTCCTACTTTTTATATGTCATATTCTACACAGCGGTAGTACAAATGTACTACCAACTTTTTCTTTGTTTTAAACTAGATTTTTATGAATTTTTTTATAACAAACCCATATTTTAAAATGTTTTACTTTTAAGTTTTAAAAAATTAAAACCCAAAGAATGTATCATGAATTATGATGTGAACAAGATTATTTAAGTTCAAGATCATTTGGTTTTTGTTAAACAAAAAACCTTGCAATGATTACTTATTAATTAAAAAATGTCTTCATTCGCTAATTTAATGCAGAATTTATCTACTGACAGGTCCTTATATGTTCTTCATATTTTATTATTATTTGTAATTAAAATAATTTATATACCAAAAAACCATAAATTGGAATCCTTCTTTGTATTTAAAAATCAATTTTATTATAACAGTTTCTAAGCCGAAAATTACTACCAAAATGCTTTTTCAATTTTTCACAAAGCAATATTTAGGAGCTACACATCTAAGATCATTTTGTTTTAAAATTTTTAACTAAATAATAAACTTTTTAATATAAGTACCGCATAATTCTGTTACTTAGATTGCCAGAAATTAATATTGTTCATAAAACATTAAAATTAATATTATGTATTGTTTAATTCGTCAATGAGTTTGGAAGTACAAATGTACTACCGTCGTGTGCATACTTTATTGTTGTGTATAAGAGGGTTAATTACAACTATTAGTTATATTATAAAAATAGCAATCGACATCATAGATTACATAGACCTACAACTCTTTGACAGTAGCTATCTGTGCACGTAACTCAAGAGAATGTATTGGACATATGTCGTATACCTATACAAAACATATTTCAATATGTATGAAAAAATGTGTTTGTTGTTAAAAGAAGAAGAAGAGTTTGAGATCTGTAATCTATGATCGACATTTCCAAAATTTAAAAAATATTTAAAATATATTTAGTTAGAATATTGTTCTACCTCAAGTTCAAAAATCTAATTTGATCATTGTCATATTAGATTTTATTTGTTGCTTTTTCTATTGCAGACAACTGAAGATTTGGGTGATGCCAATGAAACAATGCTATTGTCTATCATTAAATGGTCAAACTTTTTGAAAAGCAACAAATAAAATCCAATACGACAATATCATATTAGATTTGTAGACTTGAAATAGAACAATATTCTAAATATTTGAAAATATGGAAAGTCCGAAAAAAACAATTTTTGTATTTTTAATACAAAAATTAAAACATTTTTGAATATTTAAAATAAGTTTTAAAAAATACACGTTTTATCAAATTCGTGATTCTAATCTAAAGTGTGTTAATGATATCCGATGAAGTCAGAATTCCATATCTGAATAATCTTGAGTATAGTAAATGATTAAATGAATTTTAGGAATTTTTAACAAAAATACACTTTTTTTTCACAAGTTCGGAACGGGTTAACGTTATCCACAAAAAATAAAATCGTTTTCTTCCATTTGGAACCATTTGCAATATAACTGGGAGGTGTAACGACAAATAAATTTTTAAGGGACACCCTAGTACGAGTATATATTAACGAATTGACATGAATAATTAAGTTAAATGGACGTTGAGTGTAGATTGATATCAATCTTAGAATATTTATTCGCAATATATCTAATATGATATAGAAATAATTTATGTTAATTTATTTACTTACATAGGTCATTGTAGGCAGTGCACACAAATATATACCGGCCAATAGTATTAGTACAAATAATTCTCTTCTTCGTCCTATGGTACGCGGATATTCATCACATAATGCTGTTATCATTGCCTCTAACCCACCAAATGTACTATCCAAACCTAATGTTATTAACATTAGGAAAAATATTATAGACCAAAATACCGAACCACTCATTGTTGCTATAGCTTCGGGATAAACAATAAATACTAAGCCCGGACCTTCCAGTCCCACTCGATCGATGGTCGTTTTTTGAACATGAGCCATGTAGCTGTAAATAATTTGAAAGAAGGAAAGAAAGTGAAAGTTATCAAATTTTAGATTAGATTCGTATAAAAAAAAGGTCAAGGTCATAAATTAAAAATAAAATTCAAATTTTTCATGTTTTATTTTGAAATATTTATTATCTTTTCGATATTTCGAACAGCATCGCTGTACATCTTCAGGAAAAACTAAAACAATAATACAATTAAATAATTTAAAATCTTAAATTAAATAATCTATAATTTAACAAAAATGTAAAATTAATGATTACATACATTTAAATATATTTTAATAAAGCGTGGAGTTTTAATTTCAAATATCTGATATCTAAATTGCACTCTTCATCATATTTACAAAAAAGCTTCATTGGAATTGTGGTATTTATGAAGTTTTCATAAACATGATATTTTTATGAGGCATATTTCATAACTTCTTCATCATTTCATAGAAAAATGTTATCAATATTTTTTCCTGAAAATAGCTCGAAACTGAGAGATTTAGGGCAAAACGGACAAATGGTTCAGTCTAGTAGATTCTAACACCGATAATAAAATTTTACCAGGTCCAGTAGAAATTTCGAAACAGGTTATTTTAAAAATATTTTTATAAAACCGTTTCATAAATATTTATAAGACCAAATGTTTTACTTTTAAATTTTAAAAAATTAAAACCAAAAGTTTATTTTTCGAGCTTTTATCATAAATTATGATGTGAACAAGATTATTCAAGTTCAAGATCATATGTTTTTTGTTAAACAAAAAACCGCTTCATCCGCTAATTTAATGCAGACTTTAGCAATTTTCTTAAAGAAAAAACTTAGATTTTGTGGAAATTCAGAAAAAAATTTTCTGTAGAAAAAGTTTTTGATTCAAAGGTCCTCATAATTTAAGGTTTTTTCTATAGGAAAAAGTCTGCAGAGTCTGAGGGTTTTCTTTTGAAAAAAGTCTTAAAAATGCAAATATTCTACAGAAGAAAGCCATAAGAAACTTAGGAATTTTCTATACGAAAAATTCTTCGAAATCTGAGGGCTTCTCTTTAGGAAGAATCCTCAGAATTTAGGCGTATTTCTTGCGAAAAAAAATCCGTAGAATCGGAGAATTTCTATTTAGAAAGAATCATCAGCATCTGAGGTTATTATTATGTTCCGATTGTAAGAATTTTTTTGAAAAAATTCTTTAAAGTGATAGAGTTTTTCTATAGGAAAAGTTCCGGGAATCTAAAGGATTTTCTATGGAAAAAGCCCTCGGAATCTTATGTCAGAGGCAGGCACGTAGCTAGGGGGGGGGGGCTTGGGGGCTAGAGCCCCCCCCCGAAATGATTTGACAAATTTAAAAACTTAATACAATTCGTTAGAAAGTAACAATGTTATTGATAAATTTAATATGAAAATATTTATTTTTGACTTGGATCAAATAGGAAATAGTTTTTTATGGTTCGAATCTTAATATTTCGTAAGAAAACATCGCCTGCAAATGGGCGGCTATAATTGTTAGAGTTGATTTTCGACACAAAGCAATAAATAAAATCATTTCATAAGAGATTTCGAAGTCTTTGACTTAAAATATAATCAAAAAATTGTTTGAGACAATGCAAACTAAAAATTAAATATTTCTACACAGAAGAAACTAAAATTGAGTTTTAATTAAAATATTTGTTGATTCAGCAAAAGTTTAACTGAATTCCGTTGTGTTGATGCAATTGTAGTAACAACTAAATTTAATTAATATTATTTCCAATTACATATAGTTTTATTCCCATCTATTAAAAATTTAATTGAATATTGTTTACTATAGGGAAAAATTACAAAATTTTAAGAAAATCACCAAAATTGTAAAAAAATCGATAAATTTAAAAAAATCGAGACCATTTGAAAAAATCGCAAAATTTGAAAAAAAATTGCCAAAAATTAAAAAATTGCAGAAATTTAAAAAACCAAGATAAACGCCAAAATTCGAAAAAAATCACCGAAATTAAAGAAACGCGAATTTTTAACTTTAAACGATTTTTTTAATTTTGGCGACTTTTTAAAATTTTTGAATTTGTTTCAATGTTGTTATTATACGTTATAAAAACTGAAAATTTTTTTAAACCAAATTCATTTTCAATTAAACAGTTAATTGAAAGTAAGTTTGAAATCGAACAAAAGTTTAATTGAAATTTTTTGACAATGATTTTTTCTGTGTATTTTGACATAATCTTTTAAAATGGAGATACCACTAAGACTCAAAATTAAGTTTATTTGTGCCGTAAAAGTCGTTACTTTACTTACAGTGCAATCTTTTTATTTAAATTTGATTTGCTACGCACGCATCTGGTAACATAGTTATCAGTATTTTTTTGCGATATATATTACGATATCTCAAATATTTTTTTTAATTTTTTGAAACAAATTTAAGCCTCAAACTTTGATCGATATGCATAATGGTTAACGTGGTCCAATGTGACTCAAATTTTCTCAATTTTTTTTTTTTAGACTAAATGTAAACAAATTTCTATCGGCGCTCCTTGAAATGCGACATTTTAAAATCAAGCAGCTAAACCAGTCTTTGTGTTATAACGATGTTGTTTTTTTTTTTTAGACATTTTAATGGGTTTTTATTTAAAAAATTGATTAAAGACAATTTGAAAAGCGTTTGAAATTGTCCAAAATATAAATCAAAGTGAATTGGAAATACATAATTTAGTTTAAATTTTAAATAAGACCTGGGCGATATCAGGTATATTTTTAAATTTTCCAATTGTATATTTTTTCTTTATTATTATTTCTTTTAGACTACAATCACGCTTGCTTTTAAAATTTACGATTTTTTTAATACAAGACATGAAGTATAGCCCCCAATCTTAAAAAAAGTCGGATATATGAAAAAGGGTAAAAAAATAGTGAATAATTTGTTAAAATAACTCAAATAAGTGGCAGCCGGGGTCCACGACATAGTGTCAAAATGGTTTTCAAAATGCGTGTTTTCTTGAGCATTTTAACGCTGTTTTTAAATAAGTCTAAATTTCCTAAACTTTAAACATATTTTCATACAAAGATGTGTTAAATTTCACCACCAATTTTAAAAATAGATACGTTTTTCATATATTTTTACTGCGTTATCACCTATCCGAATTTAATTAACTTCAAAGGGAACCCATCGGAAAAGCTTTCTTGTAAGTTTCAGGCAAATTATATAGGATATTTGCTTTAAATTTGTTTTTTGGACGGTTATAAATCTTTAATTTCCCGAGTTAAAACGTTTGCATAAATTAATACATTCTTTTATATACACTTATAAGGTTTTGTCTGCCAGTGCATTGAACCGGACATAATTATATAAATTCATATATAAAATTAATAGTTGCGTATAATTCAAATATAGTTGCGTTTAATTGTATATTGCATTTAGAATACGCTAAAACTAATGCAATTAATAACTACGTTATATTTATATACCTAGACATTGCAAAATAATATATATTTTGATATTATATCATATTTAAAAAAACACAATTTTATTTTAGATAAAATTGTATATTACCCCATGCAGAGTCACACTAGAAAATTTGTCAATTATATTTTGGATGTAAATATGTATTACATCAATACAATAGAACAATTAATTGCATCATTTTGTGTATAATTTTATATACAAAATTTACCCCAATTTATATAGACATCGAAATTCGCAAAATAATGAACACAATATGAAAAATGCATTTTAAGGAAATGCACTTTATGCGGGTGGTTTTTGTTTCAAAATGACCTGAGAAAGCGATTTCTATTATTAATACATGATTGCCCATTACGTGTAGGTAAAAATTTAGCAAACAAAAAAAAAAAAAAAAAAAAAAAAAAGCTTTTACTCTAGTGTGCACAAAAAAAAAAAATATATAATCAAAATAAAAAATCGAAAAGCCCCCCCCGAAACAAATTCCTAGCTACGTGCCTGGTCAGAGGATTTAAATATAGAAAGAGTCCTCATAATCTTAATCACCGTTGCATACAATAAAATCATCATATTCTAAGAAATTTTTTCGTATAAAAAAAAAGTTTCAGATAAAAAAAAGTTTCAAGATTTTATGCCAAATCTTGAAACTTTTTTTGCAAACAAAATACAATAATAAAATTTTGGCAAAATCTCAACCCAGCGAAAGTTTATTTATGTTTTAGATTTAATACTATATTTCTCTGATAGGGGAAGCAGTAAAGCGCCAAAAAGCAGCAGAAAATTAATTTTTAGTCATATGCCACGAAGTTTCGTCAAAAAATCTTTAGCGGTTTAAGTTCGGTCGTCAAGGGGTTAAGAGTGTACAAAAACGAAATTATTTCTGACCCTACTGTTTATCACTTAACTTTAGATTGGAACGCTATTTCATTAAGATCAAAATAAAGCTATCAGAACAGTTTCCTTGCAAAACATACACTGTTTTTGGCACGGAGAGGCTCTCATGCCCAGTAGGAAACTGTTAGTGGTACAAAAAATCAAGCACTTGGCTAGCCGAGAAATTGTTGTAAACTACTGGCAGAACATTTGTTTAAGACGTTTCCAAAAAGCTTTTGGCCAGTATCTGGTTTACAATAATTTCAGTGGTCTACAGAAAAAATCATTGGCAAAGAATTGGCTGAGACCACTATGCCAACCTTGGGAAAAAGTGTTTTTCCAGTGCTATCCAGTCAGAAATTACCAACGGCTCAAAAGTGTAACCACTGGTAAAGCATTTATTTTATAAAAATGACGATGCTTTGTTTAAAAAAGTTTGTAGTCGGAAGGTTCCGAAGTTCCCGGCTTGAGGCAAACATTTTTTTGTGATATTTTTTATACTTTTAAATATTTTTTTTTTTCATATAAACTAAATTTTTTGATTCTGGAAAAGCTGTTTAAAGACCAATTTTTTTTTGTTTTCCCAACGTTGACAAGTTGTTTCCATCAAACCTTATTCCAGTGCTGACATTTTGCCAAAGTTGGAAATTTTGTTTCCCCTAGTGCTTGTCTGACACTTTTTGAACAGATGGACGTTTTTGTCTAATGATGTTATCATTTTGCGATTGGGAAATGACTTCATGCCAGCACTTGTACCACTTGCTAAAATGCATTACCAGAGGTGGTCCGTTGGTCTTTATCTACCTGGGACATTTTTAAATGAAGACAATTAAAAATGAGATATATATATATATTAGGGCGGGTCGAATTGTAGGGAGTGAAAAAATTCACCAATTTCCCTATGATTTCCGTATTCTATGGGTTATTCCATGAAAATTTGCCGAAGGAACCATACCTCTATCGTTGAAATCGAGTCCCCTACTTTTTGTTGGTAGATTTTTTCCCAAATCGACGTTCGTATGAAATATTACCTACACGTTCACATCCATAACTCAAAAACTGGGGTTTAATCGCCAGTAGGCGCGTTGGAAAGGTGAGCTCATTTTGATCAATTTACAAAAAGAAATCTCCAACATTGGTCCAACGTTTCAAAAGTTACGGGCATTTTTGTCCAAATTTTGGAGCATTTTTCCATTTTTTTCATGATTTTGTCCAAGAATATTACTTTCATGGCCATTTTTTTGGCTCAATCCATTATTTAATTCAATTTACAATTCAAAACGAAGAGTTTAAGCCCAAATTTATTGAATTCGGTTGATTAATTCATGCGATATTGCTAAAACAAAATAACACATAAAACCAACTTTTTGATTTTTTTTCCCTTTTTATTTTTTTTTTCTACAAAAATTCAAATTAAGAGATAATAAAGTATCTATCAACCTATTATCAAAAAAAAAATATTCAATTTGAGTGTAGTAGAAGACAAAATGTGAAAAAAAACATTATTTTTTCTGAAAGTCTTGTTTGCTTTCAAGTCTGGGTGTTTTCGTACGGCTTTCTAATGTCGTCGCCTTCTACATTCTTTCCTGCAACTCGTTTAGCAGTGGCAGCCAGCAATTGGACATGTCTTTCCGTTCCTTGAATGTGTTAAGGAATTTGTGGATCATCGAACGGTGGCACTTCGTAATTTAAATATCCCTCCAAATGTTCATACGAATAACTTTGCGTAAACGGTGGTTCGAATAAAATGGTATCGTCATTTAAATCAATCATATTTGTATATTCCGTACAATTAAAGTTTATAAGAGATTTTTTATAAACTCTAAGTTCCGTTGGGTCGACAATATCTCTTCGGTAATGTAAAATCTTCTTTATAGCAATGTTTCGTTTTTCCATTCTATCATCAAACAACATAGATAGCAAGATATTTTGTGAGTGTGCAAAATATGGATTATCTTGAATTACTGTATTTACAACTCCAAGTAAATTCGGTGGTAAAAATCGTGTCCAAGTAATAAATTTAAAAAGTAATGTACTACCGTATGCGGCAGAGCTATAATACTTAACATTGAAATACATTGGCGTGTATACTTTTATTATATAGTTAGCCAGAATTTTTAAATTTTCAGTTGGATTATTAATTGTCACATAAAACCGTAATAATCTATTGGCTTTGGTCAGCCAACGAGAATGTGCAATCGGCCCTGGTTTTATGTGAAACAAGTCCGCAGGAACCACACCATTAGAAATTGCATTGGCCATTAACATCAAGTACCTCGAATCAGTAGATAATTCTTCTGGATTTAAATCACCAGGAGGCATATTTTCCAAAGCGATTTCCTCAAAATCGGTTACCACCTGAAAAGAAAACATAAAAGCTAAAAGATAGAATGAAAAATGGTAAAGAATCAGCTATAAAAATTACATACCGGAAGATTTTCACAATCAGCAATTTTTGAGCTCAACTTTCCGGTAGTGGAAATCAGTCCAGTCGTAACGTAAGGTTCGTAAGCTTCGTAAGTCAAAAAAATTGAGCCAAAAAAATGGCCATGAAAGTAATATTCTTGGACAAAATCATGAAAAAAATGGAAAAATGCTCCAAAATTTGGACAAAAATGCCCGCAACTTTTGAACCGTTGGACCAATGTTGGAGATTTTTTTTTGTAAATTGATCAAAATGAGCTCACCTTTCCAACGCGCCTACTGGAAAGGTGAACTACCAAACCCGATCGATAGTTTTTGAGTTATGAATGTGAACGTGTAGGTAATATTTCATACGAACGTCAATTTGGGAAAAAATCTACCAACAAAAAGTAGGGGACTCGATTTTAACGATAGAGGTATGGTTCCTTCGGCAAATTTTCATGGAATAACCCATAGAATACGGAAATCATAGGGAAATTGTCGAAAAATAAATCGACCCGCCCTAATATATATGTATGAACCTATTCCAGAACTGCATTTGCAAAAACATTGTATGTAAGAAAATTTAAAATACTTACCCCAAAACAGAAAATATAACAAAACCAGCCAGAAAACTGGTCAGACAATTAATACTACTGGTAATTAAAGCATCACGATAACAATTGTTATGAAATTTATTATAACTAGATAATGCCAAGAGAGTACCAAATCCAGGACCCAAAGAGAAAAATATTTGTGAGGCAGCATCTATCCAAACCTTAAAATGCAAGAGAAAAGAAAAATTAATTAGAAATTAGTAGTGTCCGACCGAACAGTTCGGCCAGAAAATGCATTTGGTCTGTGTTCGGTATTTTAAAGCATTATGGACAAATTTGGCGGATGGAAAAATGTTTATTGGGCTGATTAAATGCTATTTTGAGTATCAAATTTGAAGAAAAGCCTGTAGTTAAGCAATGAATTTACTGTGCGGCCTCAGAAAGTTCGGCCAAATTGAAAATAGTTCGGCGGCCGAACTTTTAACTTTATAGCTAAACTTCGGCTTTTCTCTTAAATTTTATACACAAAATCGAATTAAATCGGCTCAAGAAACATGTTTCCAATACCAAAATTTGTCATCATTGCCTCTAGATATAAAAAAACCGACAAAATATAGTTTTTTGGCCGAACTGTTCGGTAGGACACTAGAAATAAGTTACATTTTAGAGTAGAAACACAATAAAGACCTAACGATTATTACTAAAGCGAAAGAGAGGGCGGTGAATTATAATTGTGCTGTTGACTATTTATTTTTATTTATTTTTTTATCGTTTTTCTTTATTTCTTGTTTAATTGCGAAAAAATGTTTTTATAAACAAAGTACAGAAAAATACAACACTGCATCGAAAAACAAAGCCAAATTAGTTAAATTATGACAACTCTAAATTAAATTAAAAAAAAAAAAAAGAAGACAGATGTCAAAAAAATTTGAGAGAGTGCTACATTTTTCGCCAAGAAAATAAAATTGATTCCATTCTGACGAAATATTAGCCAGTAGCCCGGCAATTTTAGCATTTCTTACAAAATGTATGAGGAACATTTTTCGCTTTCAGTTTCAACTTTGATTGTGTTTCTACTTTCACGTTGTCCATCCATTCATTGAATAAAAACATTAACAAACCTTTGAGTTTTTCAATTTATGCCATTCCGGTGTTAAATAGTATTTTATACCCTCATCGGCGCCAGGCAATGATACACCACGTATCAATAGTATGATGAGTACAATATAAGGTGCCAAAGCGGTAACCCATACCACTTTGCCAGCCGAACGTACACCCTTCCATAAGGAGAAATAAACCAAAACAAATACACCAAAAACACATAAAGCTAATGTGGGTTTAACAGGACCCATTAAATCCAAACCATTTGATTTATATTGCTCCAATACTTTACGTCTATTTTTTATTTTTTATTTTTTTTTAATATTAAAAGTATTTAGAAAAGTGGAAATAAAAATAAAAAAAAACATTTTATTATAACATTGTTAAAAGGAGTTGTATCTGTCCATAAAGCAAATAAACCATTAGATAAATAAATTTATTCAAGTGTTTATTTTTGTTGTAGTGGTCAACTGATTTGCTACCACTTCACAGTGGGATATATCACGAAATTTTTGGAAATAATTCAGCTATTTCTCACTTACAAGGGGATTCTACCAATGGGTGCTCTTCGATCCTAATGAAATTTAGATATGTGATAAAGAAGAACAAAAATAAGAGACATGTATTTTTTTAGCGCCTCATTCTCATGTTTAGGGGTTAAAAAGTGGGGTAAAAAACTTCCCCATTTCGCGTCTTTTCGGCTTATCTGGAATTTTTTAGAGAAAATTTAGACAAATGAGGTACCAAATGAAAGAGCTTTTGGAGACGCATTAACTGATTTACGAAACATGTCTGAAACTTTCAAATATTTTTGTTATTTAAAAAAAAATTGATATTAAAACTGGCGTTTTGTTAAAGCATTATAGTTGAATTAAGCTATAAAATATGTATATTAATGACTATTAAATTTAATCGAGGGGGTATCTGAGCTTATTCCGATATTCCTAACTGTCTTTTATGCGAATTTTTTCGAAGAGATTTTTAATCTACATTTTAAATAAATTAAATTAATGGTAACCCTAACACACTACATAGGCAATGTTGGTATGGAAATTTTTGTATTCTCGAGTACACTAAAACTGCGTTCAAAAAAATCTGAATTTCATTGGTTTCAGACATGTTTCCATACAAAAGTGTATTAACTTTGGCACCACCATTTAACCCTTAAACGTGAGATTATTTTTTCTTTATCACAAATCCAAATTTCATTAAGATCGTAGAGAATCCATCGGTAGACTCCAATTGTTAGTGGTCTGCCGTAATATAGAGCTTAAATTTTGATTCCAAACCTCACAAACCCCCCGGAGTCCGCAATAAAACCCCCGAAATAGGGCATTTTTGAGTAAAAAATTTTGAGCGTCATATTTCAGATTTTCATAATATTAATATATTTGAACTAAATCATGCTTACATATATACATCTCTCTTATAGTTCCCGAGATATTTCCATTTGAAAATGTGAAATTCCGAATTTAGTCCGACTCAGCTCCAGTTTTTTGCAAATAGCGGAACCAAATCATGTACAATTTTAATAAAATAATATTTGTCATTTAACTAAATAAAGTCTTGATTAAATTAAAAATTAATGCAATATTGATTAAATTAAAAATTATCAAAAACTATTTTTGTCTAAAGTAAAAACAAAAAAACTAAAATTTTGCGATACTATTCTGAAAGGTATTTTCTTGTAAACGCCAATTGTGTTAAACAATTTTTGTTTTGTATATAGTTTTCTCCCCAGCCGCTTTTAAAGTTGCAGCATTTCAAATACAGTAGTTTTGATTTAACTGCCTTTTACTTACGTGCACTTTTCACATAACTGCACAAAATTTTGGTTTCGTTGTTATTTTACAAAATTATGTATGCAATTGCCTTCATTAAGTGCACTGTGTATACCTGCGCATTTAAAATAAGTGCCTCATGTTTTTGGCAGTTGTACATTATTTTCATACAAAAGATCGCCGTTAGCTGCCTCTTATGTTTTGCTTACTTAGTTAGTTTGGTTAGTTAACGCTTGTACCTACATAAATTTGTATGTAAAAACCTTATAAAATTTTTTATGAATGTTTTTTTATTTTCGTTTTGTTGTTTTTTATATAAATTCTATTGTATGAAATAAACAATTAATAAAAATAAATTAAATCATATCTGGTCTTTGCAGTTTTCAACAATTTAGTTTACCAGCACTTTAAGGCAGGTAACCAATTAGAGTTAGCAGCGTTTTTGGCTTACCTGCACAAAAATTCGTGCAGAAGTTGGTTGTGCAGCTAAGTCAAAACTACTGTATCAACTTTAAACGACTGTTCCAAAACACGTCTCCAATTAGGTAGCGGAAATGGTTATAGATACTCCAACATAACATCTAATTTATTGGATAAATGCCTTCCAATCCTAGCTTTAAATGTAGATATGGCAGCAAACAATTTAAAAAATCCCATTTTTGGAAATTTTTATACTATTTTTGGGAATTGTAGAATTGCTTACAGCAAATCTTAAATTCTGACACCAATTTCAAATTTCTGACTGCAAAGCCTATTTAAGTCTAAAAAAAATTATTGGATTATGTATATTTATAAATATTTTATTGAAAAGTATTTAACTAATACCGCCATTCCTACACTTAGAAAAAAAGTTAGTAAAATCAGCAAAAAATTTTGCTGAGTCAGCAAAATTTTAACCAGGAGAGTGCTTGCAAAAAACTTGCTAATGTCAGCCAAATCTATTGCTGAAAATCAGCGAGCAGATTTTTAACAACAAAATTAGTAGATTCAGCAAAAGTTTTGCTAACACTTAATTGATTAAAAATTACATAATCCTTGCTAAAAGTTAACAAAAATGTTTGCTGAATATTAGTAGACTGAAAAAAACTCAAAAAATTTCTAGACAAATTACACTTTAGTTAATTTATTTGCTGAAAATCCTAAGCATTTTTTTGTGATTCTTTAAAAAAACATTTACAATAAGTTACAACACTTAAAAATTTTCATACTTCCACATTGACTTCATGAATTAATGTAATATCCGAAAATATATAGAAATAATTATATGTAACATAAACAAAATTATCTTTCAACTACTTACATCAATGGTTGTCTAAATGATGTCATATTTGAAAGGAAGAAAAATGCCTTAGATAATTTTAGAAACGAAACGACAAAATTACATATATAACACTTTTTTGGAATAAAAAAAGAAACATAAAAAATTACCTACGATGTGTGTCCTTGCCTTTCGATTTACCTGAACATATATTTGTTTGCAATTTAAAATTTTCCAATTTGACCACACTTCATCAATAGTTATAAACATTTAGTTTACAAATACATATTTAATCTTTATCAAATTTAAAAACTTTATTTTGTCTTTAATTTAATTAAGAGACAATTACTTTCACAAGCCGATGACAACACAAAATTTATGTTGTTTTAATCCACAATTTTGTTATATGTATGAAAAACAGATACAAAAATCGTCCATGGTTGATTTTTTTTATATGTCTTACAAGACTCTACTCTGCTACATGAGGCTACATCTACATCATTCGACGTATATTTTTCAATCTGGTTGTCGTCCACACTATTAATGTGCTTATCAGCACAATTTTTTTAGCAAAATAAATTAGTAAAAAACAGTAAAATTAGTTCAAAACTGTTAAGTGCTGCATAAGTATAACTAAAATTTTAGCAGAAAACATAATTTTTATCAAACATTTTGCTGAAAAATAGTTTGCTTGATTTACAAGACTTTTTACTAACTTTCAATTCAATTTCACAAGTTTTTGTTCTACCAAAAGTGCTAAATTGTATTCCTTTCTAAAATGTCTTAATCTACAGGTAATTTCTTATCAAACGTTACCAAACAATTATATGGTTTGTTTATAAGTCCATAACAGAAAATCTTTAGAATTTACCATTTATTTTTTAAAATGTTTACTTTAGACGAATGTAGTTTTTGAGTGGAACAAGATATTGCATTCATTTTTTTTTTTTTATTTAATCAAAAATTTATTTGGTTAAATAAGCAATATTATTTTATAAAAATTGGTCGACATTACGTTACCTATGCTTGTTCCAAATTCCATTGCAATCAGACCGCTTAGTAATAAATGGCAGAATTATTTCCAACAATTTTGTGATATATCCCACTGTGCACTTGCTTACTCTTACTCAATCAAAAATTGTTAACTTACTCGAAGAACTCTTTCGCCGGTGTAGTTTGATTGGCATTAAAACTGGCATTTGTTACAGCCATACAGGCATCCGTATTCCAGGGATTATCACATGATGTCCAGGGTAATTTGGAAGTGAATGAGGCAAAAAGATAATAAACAGCCCATCCTATAATTGTGTTATAGTACATGCCCATATAAATATCTATAAGACATATTGCATAGCCAACACCTGTTGAATGCGTTAGAAATAAAGAAAATACAAAAGTTTTTCGATTAATTTTGGAAAATTGAATTAAGAGTTTTTTTAGAAATGAAAAAAAAAATATATATATGAGGCTTTCTAATCCACATTCAAATAATTAAGTTAGTAGAATAATTTTTGAAACGTTTTATATCCTAATTTATACTAATTTTTAGTACAAAATCAGTTTTTAGTAAAAAGTTTCCTATTCTCTATTTACAAACTTTATATTTTTTTTTTACTAATTTTTGTTGCTGGTTTTAGCAAAATATTTTACTAATTTTTTAAAACCGAGTACAGTATTTTTTAAGTTGAACATTAGGATGTCCCTTAAAAATCGATTTGTCATTACAACCACCAGTTTTATTGCAAATGGTTCCAAATGAAAGAAATCGCTTTTTTTTTTGAAAAAAATGAGATCGGTTTATTTTTAAAAAGACCTTTTATGCTTTCAGGATGGCCTGCGCTGCCAACCGGTAGCTTACCCAGTATAAAGACAGGGTGACTACAAAACATTTTTTTTAATGCCTTACTCTTCATCTATAATTACCAGAGAAAACAAATTTGCTTGTTCTTACTTTTTTTTTATTATCTGTGTTTTTTTTTTGCTTGTTTTTAATTTTCCGGTCGGTCCATTATTAATAAAGACCTTTTATGCTTTCAGGATGGCCTGCGCTGCCACCCGGTAGCTTACCCAGTATAAAGGCAGGGTGACTACAAAACATTTTTTTTTTAATGCCTTACTCTTCATCTATAATTACCAGAGAAAACAAATTTGCTTCTTCGTACTTTTTTTTATTATCTGTTTTTTTTTTTTGCTTGTTTTTAATTTTCCGATTTTGAGCTTTAAATTGCTTTTTCTTCAAATTTTTGGCATATTAATTGCTTTTTAAGATTTTTTGGCTTTTTTACTCATAAAATATTATTTTTTCTCTTAAGTTTGAACTTTTCTTGAAAGTTTTGTTTTTGCTTTATTACAATATTTTTTTTCTTTAAAACCATTGAATTTCGCTTTTTTTTGTCTTCTCTGATAACACTACTCGAGAAATTTAAATTTTTTTGAAGAGCCTTTCTTTGAAATACATATTTTTTAATAGACTTAGGTACGCTGAAACTGACACATTTTTTTCTCATTTGCTGTTTTTGAAATATAGCCGTTTTGATTTTTAGAACCAGTTACAGAAATGGTTCTGGAACAGTCAAGCTCTACATTTTGAATCCCAGGAACCTGATCTAGAACCGGTTCTATGCAACCGGTGGTAAAAAACGATAATTTTGTGTATTCTTTAAAAATTTTCATGATTTTGTGATAATATTTCGAAAATCTAAGCAAAATAAACAAAAAAAATGGGGTAAATGATGTTAATATAACAATCAAGCTATTTTAAAAACTGAAAATGAGAAAAAAAAAATGTTAAGCCAAATTTGGATTCAGTGTAAAAAGGTATATTTAAAAAGACGTGTTTCAAAGCCAGGTTTTATGGTCGTCGAGTAGTGTAATTACACATACGTTTCATTTTATTCGGTCCAGTAGTTAAGAATTTTCATATTAACAACCACATTTTTGACTTTCAAACTGCAGTGCCTTTATTTTAATTTACTCAGTGTAGATTTGATACAAATTATTTCAGAGTTGTCTCTTTTTGTTAGCATGAAACGAAATATTAATTATGTGATACGTTTTCTTTTTTTAAAAAAATTTGGGTTTTTTTATGCGCAAAAAATATTTTTGTCGATGTGTCAGTATCGACCCCGGGGTAGGAAAGTGTCAGTTTTTTTAGGATGGTAAAGAGTTATGCTATAAACACATAGACCACAGCAGGCTACAGAGCTACACGACTACAAAAGCCGTTCACTGCAATCGTCGCCGTGTGGTCAGCTACTTATTATTTTGGAAACGACAGCAACATAGTAAACAGCTGTGTTTTATACAAATGATTTTTTTTTCAGTAGTGCCAATTACATCTTTTTTTTGCTTTATTAAAATAGAACAACATGCATGGTTGTAGACACGTATATAAAGTTGATTTAAAAATACAATTACTTATTTATAATACATTATTATAACGTAAAAATAAATGTATCTAACCCCTCTTGAATATTAATGCAATTATAGCATTTAATGTTGCTACGTTTTTTGAGTTTAACAATATAAAATATTTTAAAGCACTAATTTGTTACATATTTTGTTTTATTGTCAACACTATTTTTGTTTTGTAGCCAACAAAAATAGAAATTATCCTAAGTTGACTACAGCGGCAAAAGTAGTCGGGTAGCCGTGTAGTTGTGTTGGTGCCAAAATAATCGTTTTCATATAAACGTGTATTTTATTTTTGACAGGCTATAGTCGTGTAGCTGCAGTCGTCTATGTGTTTATAGCATTATAGAACTTTGAAATGGAATAAAACAAAGATGAATTTTTTAAATTGACCTGAAATTAACTTTATTTGCAAGATAGTCTTCTGGCATTATAATTTAAATATGACTTCTGGCATATGACCGCCACGGCTGGCTCGGACGTAGTCTAATCTGGAGGTTCAATTTTCGATGACTTTTGCCAACATTTGTGGCCGTATATTGGCAATAACGCAGCGAATGTTGTCCTCCAAGTGGTGAATCGTTTCGGGCTTATCGGGGTAGACTAGCGACTTCACATATCCCAACAGAAAATAGTCCAGCGGCGTTTAATCGCACGATCCTGGAAGCCAATTGACGGGTCCGAAACGTGAAACTATGCGGTTACCAAAACGTTTTCTTCAATAAATCAATTGTGGCACGAGCTGTGTGACATGTTGCGCCGTCTTGTTGAAACCAGACCTCCTGCAAATCATGGTTGTTCAATTGATTAAAGAAAAAGTCAGTAATAATGGCTCTATAGCGGTCACCATTGACTGTAACGTTCTGACCAGCATTGTTTTTAAAGAAGTACGGACTAATGATTCTACCAACCCATAAAGCACACCAAACAGTCAGTTTTTCTGGATGTAACGGTGTCTCTACATATACTTGAGGATTGTCATCAATCCATATACGGCAGTTTTGTTTATTGACCCATCCATTTAACCAAAAGTGAGATTAATCGCTAAACAAAATTCGTTTATGAAGTGCGCGATGCGTATTTTGAACAGAACCATGATTTTTAAAATAATTTTGCACATTTTTGAAGCGTTGTTCAGACGTCAGTATATTCATGTTGAAATGCCAAACCAACATTAAACATAAATCACTTGAGAGCTGACAAATAGGCCGGCAGTTAAAAAAGAGTTGCCAATTTAAAGTTCTATACCTGTATAAAAAACACCCTTTAAAAATGTGTGTGGAATTCGAGAGTATTTCAAAAACTACTAGCTTTGGACTGTAGTGAACATTAAGCTCCGGAATAAAACTGCTAGCCAAACTCACTTTTCTGACCAAAGACGTAGCCGAACTTCGGCCAGATTTTCAATGTTCGGCCGAAGCTGAATTATTTAATTCACTTTTTAATTTGAATAAAACGTGAATTTCGGTTGATTTTGACAACAAAATTTGTTTAAAGTAAAACAAAAAATATTTAATGAAAATGAAAATTATTCAAGTTTGAGGCCATACTCTATATTTCTTTATTAGGATATTGTCCTAACAAATAATCTATAGAGTTTTTGTTTTCAAATTTATTCTTTGACCCTTTCAGGAATGTGTTATTAGATCTATTTCGGGAATTTGGTGGGTTCCCATCATCAGAACACGTTTTGAAAGAGGTAACAATCCCATGCCAAACATCAAACATTCATATAAACTCATATAAACTAGTTTACTCACTACATGAGCTCGAAGTAAAAGAGATTATCACCATTGATCAAAAAATATTTAAACTTGAGTAAATCTCAATAAAAGCTAATTTAGAAATTTTATTTCAATAATATGAAATAATGAGTTAAATTATTTTAATGACTTTGTATGAAAAACATAAAAATTTTTCAATTAAATTTCCTTTATTTGTACTTGACATTAAAGGATTTTATGTTAAAATGTACACAATTTCTTTAAATACTCGGTGTTCGGCCATAATTTGGCCAAACATCACTTTTTGGCCGAATTCCGATGCCGAATACTTAGTATATAAACTTTTTAAGAAAAAAAAAACTAACGAACGTTGTGCTAAAATTAAAAAAAATAATTTGCAAATTATGTACATCATTTAAAAACGTAATAATTAAATTACTTATTTATGTTTGCAAACAATTTATCATTTAATTCTATCTATTTATTAGGTATTCAGCTTTATTCGTGAAGTTTTTATGCTTAAATTGAACAAATAAGCTACACTCAAATAAAAAAGTTAATGAAAGATACAGAAAAATTAACTATTTTTCGGCCAGCAGACCGTTTAGCTAATTTAAGCAAAACTTGTCTGTAATTATTAGTAAAGTGAAGAAAGGATTTGGCAAAATTACACGGTGCTAAAAAAAAAAAATCCAGTCACTTTTCAAGTGACCTAGTTGTAGTATAGCTGAGTGTATTACAAAACCAGTTTGAGAAGTTCCAATATACCCTAAAATTTTCGAAATAATGGTAAACGAGTATTTTTTGCGATTATCGCATTTAAACATTTGTAACGCAGTCATTTTTTTTTTATCGATTTTGAATTAAAATAAAGTTAACTCGTCCTTCCAAATATATTTATTTTTTTTATACTAAGTATTAATATAAATATGTAAAGATTGCTTTAATAACAATTAACGTTTTAATTTTTTTAAACTTCTTGAAGTTCTACGAGAATTTTTTTCGATTCTTCTTAAAAAAAAACAACCCTATTCTTAAAGCTAGTGTTTTTTAGTGTTATATAGTTGCAACAGAAAGACGACTTTTCGACTTTTGTAAAAATTTTAAAAGTCGACTTTTCGATTATTCGACTTTGTCGTTTTTTCAGAAGTCGACTTTTCGTCTTTTTTTCCAAGTAAATCAAATTTTTGTATGAAAATTTCTAATTTGAGAAAAAAAATTAAATATTTTAAATTGTTTTACGGTCAATTAATTGGCGTTTTAACGTATAATTTATGCTTTATTGGTAATGATAACGAACTTGAATTTTATGAACGTTAAAATAATATTTAAAAAAAAAACCTAAACTTTCCCAATTTTTAAGACAAAGTTCGAAAAAATACTTTTTGGGACTTCTTTCACATTTCCCTATTAAAAAATTGCCTTTACCGAAATGATTGAAATAGCGATTTCCTTAAAATACCGTTGCCAAAATAATCTGACAAGATCTGAAAAGAAAAATCGCTGTAAATAGATATTTTTGCCCAAAGTTTTGGTTATGAAAACTATTAAAAACAAAATTAGTAAAAAATTTTATTAATGTCAAAAATTCTGTTTTAAAAAATTTGTGTTTTCGCTAAAATCAGCAACGAAAATTAGTAAACAATTTTATAGTTTGTAAATAGAGAATAGGAAAAATGTTTACGAAAAAAATATTTTGTACTAAAAATTAGTACAAAACTGTTAATTTGGAGTATAAAACATTTTACTAATTTTTCTACTAACTTTTTTATTTGGGTGTAAGAGTTAAATAGGTTTTTCAGAATATATCTGATTGTCTACTCTTTTTTTTTTTTTTAAACATCATGACAAACAATAATATGACTTATCTATTCATGATGTAACAAAACAATATACATCCATATAAAAACAATTATAAAACAAGCAACAAGTTTATCTTCAATCTTTGAAATTTTCTAAATCTGATTACTTTGAATTTTTTGGATTCTTTGTCAACTACAGCAAACAAAACAGAAAAAAGTTAAATATCTGGTAGTACGTACTCCTCATACCAGTTGAAACTGGAAGTGACATAAAATTTAATCTACAATCTATGACAAGTCAATTTTTGTTAGAACTTTAAATGAGTTGTTTGTTATTGCCAAACAAAAGTTAAATTTAAGTTTTATAATTTTATTAAAAAACAATATATAAGCAAATTTATATGCAATTTAATGTATCATTCCACGTTATTATATGGGTCAATTTCAAAAAAAACGCATTTTTTGTGTCCCCGCACTTTACACTACTATTTTAGGTAAAAAAAAAAAAAAAAACAAAAAAACAAAAATGTGAGAGTGATCAGCGAGGAATATGTAACAAAAAACGTAATTCTCAAATTTGTATGTTTGTTTTTTTGTTTATTCAGAATGGTGTTTTATTTCTCCCTCTGACTCCTTCCATACAAAAGCATGTGTCCCCCGTTAGAATTTTTAGTAAACAAAATAAAATAAAATCAAGAAAAAAGTAAATATGCAACATTTAATAACAGTTTTCGAATTATTGCGTTTCTTTCTTGTGTTTTGATTTGTTATAGTCGTCAAAACTTAATCAGTGCGAATTTGGCGTTGCAAAGAAAGGTTGTCCCCACAATTTGCATTGAGCGTCACTTTTTTATAATTCAAGTAATATTACTAGTTTTCAATTTGAATTTAAATGAAGTAATTAACGTAAGGAAAGATCAAAGTTTAATTATTACAAAAGTGAAAAAGCGAAAAAAAAAATCTATTAAAAAAAGTGTGCATTTGCGTAGTTTTTGTGAACACCATGGTAAGGGCGCGATAAAATTTCATGAGCGTCACGCTAATTTTTTTAAAAGTGAATATATTATATGTAAAAAATTGAAGTTGACAATCATTGTTTACATGGTTTTAACTCATATTTTTATAATTTGTGAATTTGAGAAATAAATTGCCTACGAAAAAAAACCAAAATATGCAAACATTTCATGAGCATCACTTTTGATATATATTGCTTCATAGCTTAAAATGCTTAATTTTCATATAATTTTTTAATTTTCAAGAGTAAAACAACAAAATTAACGGCGGCTGAAAGAGCACGGAGATATCGAGAGAAAATAAAGGTCGATAAAGCGCGTTATGACGAATATAATAGAAAGAAAGGTATAATCGTGGTATATTTGAGTTTAATTTTTATTGTTACTGACTAATTCTGTTTATGAATAGCAACGAGAAACGGAACTGCCACAAACTTAATTCGAAAGTGGTTAAAATGAACGAGAATGAAAAAAAACAAAGCTGCTTGTCATTTCATGAAGTTTGTACAGATTCAGAATAAGAATTCGAATGAAAATTTATAAATTAAATTAAGTTATTGTTTTGCGTCAAATATTTACATATGTGTATAAGTTTCTTCAAGAATTACTTCCTTTTTTCCATTTTTGTTAAAGACATCAAAGAATATGTGCATGCTTAGTTTTGTATGAAAATTTTTGTTTTTTTCAAAAATTTTTGTTTTTTTTTATTTACTTTTTGTAAAAGAATAAACTTTTTTTCGTCAAACTTTAAATTTGGCATTATTTCTGGTTTACGTGCAACAAAATCTCTTGATCGTCACAAAATATCTTGAGCGTCACACTTAGTTTTTTTCCCTTAAAACGCTTATAATTGCAGTTTTTTTTAAATACATTGTTACAAGCCTATTACTTTGCAAGGAACCTTTAAGTTTAAGTCTTTTTTTAACAAAAATTTACATATTTTCATCTTAAAATTTTAAAGTAACTAGTCACTTTAAAAAAAAAATGAAAAATCAAGGTGAAACGTGATTTTGTGTTTGTAATCGAAAAGGTGATTTTCGCAAAAGTCAATCTTGAGAAACAAAAGAACATCGTAGTAAGCTTGAATTTCAAATATTTTTGCATTTTTATCGATTTTTTATACATATTTGGTGTGTGACGCTCAAGATAGAAATCATAGAAAACCTAAAAAAAATCAAAAAATATTGATTTTTTTGAGAGCCTAAAAGTACCACCGGATTCTTCATCAATTTCTACATAAATTGGCAACTCTTACAGGCGAATTGAAAAAACTTTTAAAATAAGCAAAAAAAAATTGTTGTGTACGTTTTTTTTGAAATTGACCCATATATGTCCCAGTGGGGTGTTTCACAAATATTTTGGATATAATTCAACCATTTCTCACAGGCTGATCGGACTACAGTGAAACTTCACACTACCATAATCAATGTAATTTTATGCTTAAGTTTCACAGAAGTTCCCACTAGATCCATCAGGTGCTGATCAATTAACTTTAAAGTAGAACACCTCGGGAATTCAAAAATTTAGAGAGCTTGCCAATTTTATATTTATCAAGCGATTTTTAAAAATTAAACATTTCTACAATCAGCTGGCAATTGCCAAATGCCCTTACTCATGTGGATTATCTCTTAAAGTGCATAAGTTATCCTCATTTTAAAATCGAAATTTTGCATTTTAGGAATAACCTGGTGTGATGTTTTGTTAATGGAAAATACAAATGAAGTCCGATTGCTTTGAAAAGTGTTGGTGATATGGACAACAAGCTTTAGAATTATATAAACAAAATTCCAATGCAATATCTTGTTCTCGCTTAAAATAAAATGCCTTTAAATTTGAAAATTATAACAAAACGTAATTTTTAGCAATCTGTTGGTCAAAAAGGTGGCAAGACTCTTTTGCCTCCCGATTAAAAGTTTCTATAGAAACTCGTATAGTGTTTATATATTTCCAAAAAGTTTATTACATATAGAAAATAATATTCCGCAATTGATTATTATTACAACCCCCCTCCCCACCCCCACAATTTTTATACTCAAATTTCAACTGTAACCAATTTTTGTCTCTGAGTGAGTAGAAAAATAGTCAACAGTGGAACATAATTTTTTTTTAAACACAACTATATTCATTCAGAAAAATATAGACTCTATATGTGTTCCTGAAGAAACTTTTAATCTGGAGGCAAAAGGGTCTTGCTACCTTTTTAACCAAAAAAAAAATACTAAAAACACTTTTTTTATAATTTTCAACTTTAGAGGCATTTTGTTTTAAGCGTGAACAAGATATTGTATTGAAATTTTTTTTATTTTTTTTAATTAATTTACAAATTTTTTAAAAAATATTCGATCTACGATATTTGGCTTTTATTACCATTTTTTTTGCGCTGAATCCGAAAATTAAGTCCAAAAGTAGAACAGTTTTTAAGATATTGCTAAATTTTGCAATTCTAGAAAAGTGGTTTTATTTAAATAAAAATATCTCCTTACCAAGCGGTGGATTTGAATTCTTTTTATTGTTAAATTAAATCTAATGAGATGCTATATCAACTCCCTATACAATATTTTTCAATCCGATTATCACATTAAAAGCTATTTTCGTTATATCGACAATTTTGCTTAAATTTTAACGCATTTCGAAAAAAATAAATTCTATTTTAAATTTGACTAACCCGGTTAAAAATCAACATATATGCATTCATTTATGAACATGTATGATCTCATTCATGCTCATGTATGAAGTCATTCGAGGTCATGTATGTCCACACTCATAATAATCCATGCGAAAAATACGAAGAAAATTTCTGAACTGCGAAATATTTTGTAAAATTATCAAATAGTTGTGTATTTTACAAAAGTTTTTGTTATTTTGAAAGTTTTTCGTATTTCAAATGCATGGATTATTATCAGTGCATATACCACCATATAGGATTCATATATGCTCATACACCCAGTAAACAGATTTGGTGTTGACAACCGAATCTGTTGACAATCGAATGATTCGGTTGTGGTAACCGAATGTTTCAGTTGTGACCACAGAATTTTCGTTGAGGCAACCGAAATTTGGTTGTCACAGTCAAATTACTCATGAATCGACCAATTTATGGTTCTCACAACTAAAATATTCGGTTACCGCAACTGAATCATTCGATTGGCGACAAATTCGGTTATCAACTCCGAATTTGATTGTTTATATTTCTGGGTGTAGAAGTTCACATGTGATCATACATGTAAATATTACCTCAATTTTCGTTAATGTACACATATGACCATGTATGGAAATGTACGATTATATAAGTTAATATTACCTCAATATAAACATATATGATCGCTCATATGAACATATATGAATTATTTATGAACACATATGAATCATGTGTGGATGCATGTGGACATGTGCAAAGCACGTGTGCTCGTGTATGTATCCATATATGTCGATTTTTAACAGTGTAAGTTAAAAGTTGTTTAAATATTATTTCTTTATTTAACGTTCAAGTCAGTTACAAATTGTAGACACTACGTGCATTTGAGTAAAAATGTCAAATCTGGTAGTATTGTGAAATAGAGACGGAGGAGATTAGAAAAATAAACAAAAATCTAAAAATAGAATATTTGTGTTCTTAGTGTTGTCACTTCTGATTATAATATACGATAACAGAAAAAGCTAATAGGAAAGAAAACTACAATTTAGCAGCATTAGATTCGAGGCCATACTTGGGTGTGATCGCTAAACGGTCATGACTTGGTATTGTTACGTTTATCATATAGAGACAATCTGACAATTATAAGTCACAAATAAGAATACAATTTAAATGGAAAATCACTAATGAGCCAGTCCATAAAAAAAGGCAGAAACTAGTCTAGTCTGATTTAAAAATTAATAGTGTTTATAATTTTTAGAGAAAAACGTTTATTCTTCTTCTTAACCTCAACATTTCTAAAGTAAAAATTTAGTTTAATGTATATATTAGGGTTATAACTTTTTTTTGCGACATCCTCCAGTTCAAAAATCGTGTAGGGCATGAAAAGACACTAAGAACTGCGATTTCACTTTTTCGAGTTCGTGAAAAAAGTTAATGCACCAAATACATTCATTTTTGTTTAATTAAAAAAAGTGATATTTTACTCCAAATACCTATTTTTTTTGTGGTTTTCGTACTTACACAATCGTTAGCCAAGTTTGACCAGTTCGTGATATTATTGCTTTTTTTAATTGAAAACTTCAATGCATTTGCTGCGTGAGCTTTTTTTAACGATCACGAAATCGCAGTTCTTAGCTGTTTTCCATGTCCTACGCGATTTTGAAGCTAGAGCTTGTATATTTGCATAAAAATTCAAAAAGTTATAATCTTAATATATAGTTTAGTTAAGTATACGACAAAGGTACCCTGCTCCCGCAGGGTACCTGGGCCCGTCACGTAACCGGTTCATTGTGATAGGGACTGGTCACAGACCGGTTTTTTTTATATGAAAGGTACCGGTCACTTTAACATGGGATTGTCCTAGGAGGGGGTGACATGACACAGGTCACAAGATCAGCCAGTAAGACATGCCTGAATTATTTCGAAAATATTTGTGAAACACCCTACTGTGTATAGTTAGAGGGAAACAACAACCACAAACCTTTTAAATAAATGAACGTTAATGCATATTTTAAAAAAAGTTTTTTAGTAAATGCTTTAAATAACTGCTTAGTGGCAACATTGTCTTTGAAGTATTGACATTGTCAACTTCTTGTCACAATGACATAGTTCTACTTGACTTACAAATAAATATAAAAATGAACTATATTTCTGTTTTTATATAAATTTTATAAAGGTTTTGAACAAAATGAAACGAAACGAAGAACAAATAAAAACTACTTAAAGTCATTCTTTGTGACAAAATAAAATAAAAACTGCTTAAGCAAACAGTTTTTCTGCTCAATAAATAAAAGACTCATATAAAACAGGTAAGGACACGTTTAGACGTTTAAAATCCTTAAGAAAATATATAAATAAGGTGTTTTTTTTCTCTTTTTCCTAAGTAAACATGTCTTATTAGCATCATAAGTTATAAATCAGGTTGGATATAAAAGTTGTTAACACAAAAGAATTTACTAAATAGTCACAAGGGATGGTATAACATGGAATTCAAACATAAAATAGAATATTATATAAACCACCTGTTGAATTGATTCCCCTGTCCTCATTTGACTTACCTTTCAATGCCGGGCATATACGTTTCCAAATACTTAAACATCCACAGCGATGAAATTGTCCCAATGCCAATTCCATATAAAATAATGGCAATCCACCAAACACCAACATAATACAATATGGTATGAGAAATGCTCCACCTCCATTTTGATAGCAGATATAGGGAAAACGCCAAACATTACCCAAATCGACAGCGAAACCAATAACAGCTAACAGGAATTCTGCCTTTTGACCCCAGGTTTCACGTCGTCTTTCTGTTACTGAGACAACTAAAACACGCTGTGAATGAAAATTTTGTGCAATTGAAAATTATGAAATTATTAAATCAAAGGAAACGGATATTAAATGAATTGTTTTTTATTTTGTTTAAGTGTGTGTGTTAGGATGTCCCGATTAAAAAACAAACCAAAAACAAAAATAAGTTATGCCACTTAAAGAATGAGTATTTAGTATATTTAGTTCCAACTGCTGTTAAAAAATATGTTTTAAAATTTGGTCTGATTAGTTTTTGGCCATCACTAATACGAATTAAAAATGTTTGCTAAAACTACTAAAAATTATAATTTGCTCGCACAGAAAAATAAATTCCAACCGAATTGAAAAGTGTACTTTGGTGGCTGCAACCAATACATTCGTTTACTACAACCATATTGAAATGTTATTTCTAAGTATGATACACTTCGAATACTATGTGGGTCAAGACCACTGCAAATGTAGTTACAAACTAATGAAATTTCTTTTGAAAAGAGGATGACTTATCTTTGAGTAAATTCAACTAACTTTGTCATTTGTTTTTTACTGTTCAAAAAATGAACCAAGATTAACAAAGATTTATTAGTTTTAAAAAAAATTACTATCTAAAATGAATGGAACTTGATGTAGTTTGTTTTTTTTTTTTTTAATGAACTACATATGTAGTCAAAAATGAAATTTCTTCTACAAATGACTAATTTTTCATTAAATATAAAGATTAGAATTCGTCACAAATATTTGATTTTAGGATATCATCACTTCATTTTACGGTTTTTGCATCAATAAAAAAATGGCGCATTATTTTTCTAAAACTTCAACTGCTTCCACATGCGATCGCTCGGTGGTACTACTACATTTGTACTACTATTCAAAAGGGGATAATTTATATGAAATTTGAACGTGGCATTCAATTCTACGTCAAAAATTATAAAAAAAAACTTTTTTTCCGGTTTTTTAAAGTGCACCGGTTAGTCAATAGAGTGGACGGAAAACTCAGTTTTTTCAAAAAATTTTAAAAATGAGTTTTTTAATCACACAATAAAAATATATTATCAATTGAGAATACTGGTACACAAATTTTTGACATATCGCTAACCGCTAAAAAGTTATTATCCGATGTCAATTCATTAATTGGACAATTTTAAAACGTTTTTTTTTTTTTTAATTTATTTTTAAACTCATTATTTTTGTCCATACTAGTCAGCATATAGGTAACCACAGATTTTTCTATTTTATGTAAGGTGTTTAGTAATGATATGTCACTATTTTGTGCGACTTCCCATTATAAAAGTAATAAGATTTATAATGACAATTGTAACACGGTGTCGCGAAATGAAACATGTAAGGACCTATCAGTAGATAAAACCTGCATTAAATTATCGGATGAAGACATTTTTAATTTAACATTTTTGTTTAACAAAAAACAAATGATCTTGAACTTTATTTTATTTATAAAATTGTATGTATAAGAAAACTGCATTGAAACATGCAAAATTTTAATGCAATTTGGCGAAAAAATCTGACCCATAAGTGAAAAAACTGCGAACGGCATTAAAATCAGCATGTCCGAAATATTTAGGATCTATGGTCAGTACTCTTGTTTTCGTTTTTAATGCTGAATTTTGCAGCGCTGTGATATTGGGAATGGACTATTTCTGTTCCCGTATCATGGGAATGAAAAAAGTTAGAGCCATTGAAAATAGAGATGGGGACGTGAGCAGAATTTAACGTGATTCGCGTAAACACGCGTGATTGAAAACTAATTTTACTCATATGAGTTTGAGTAGGAAAAAAATCTTCGTGGATAAGTATTCGTGAGCCAAATTTTTGCGTGAGTGAAAAAAAATTTTCGTAAATAAACATTTTCTTCTAGTTTTTCTCCGATTTTATGTGTTTGAGTACAAAATAAATGACAAAATTACATATTATAATTAAACATTCGTAAGGCCAACTATATTTAGCGGAATTGAATTAACCCTCTAACGCCTGACGATGACATTTGTCATCGTTTATAAAATTGAACCCAAATGCTTCGAATGTGTGTTTTATACTTAGAAATTGATATAGTTCGATATAAAAGTGAATTAGCTAAAAGTTTTGCGAAGAAACTGTTCGTATTCAGTGCACTGTTAAAACGCGAGAAAGCTTTAAAGTTCAAATTTTGTAAAAATTCAAAAAATAATTATTTTTTAATTAACTGAGATTTCCAACAACTAAAACACTTATTTAAGTTGATTTAAAACTCTTGAAAATTAAGTATAAGTAAGATTAAAGTATTACCTTTAATAATCAGTCCTTATTTTTCTTCAAGGACGAACAGGATTTTATCAGGATATCTCTAAAGGACATTGTCTTAACTTATAAAGTAATGGACGGATCGTTTTGAAATTTGGTATAGAGAAGACAATCAGTAATAGTAGCAAAAGTCTAAAGTTTCAACAAAAAATATTGAAATTAAGATACTTTTTCACCCTATTTCGCATTTTGCAAAAAGCGAAAATCGCCATATCTTCTTAAAAAGAAGCACAAAAAAGTTTATTTTTGGATTGTGGTTATGTCTTGGTAAGAGCAATAATTTTTGGTACAAACTTTTGTTTAACTTGCATTAGTTTTCGAGATAAATTTTAAATTATTTTTGCTCATATCGCCGAAAGTAGTCAGCGAAAAACATTTTTTTAAGAATAATTATAATTTTTTTTGCGAGACGAATACATGGTATGAATTTCATTGCAAAACAAAATTAGGGCATTAGAGGGTTAAGGGACTGAGAGATTGTATGAAAATACATCGAAGCACCCATATTTAGCTTAAGTCAACTTTTGTAAAGTTTCATCTCTATTAATTTGTTTAATTTGTAATCGAAACTCATCGTACCCAACTTTACCAAATTAAAAATTTAATAAATAACAAATACAAAAGTAAAAGAATAATAAAAACAGAAAAACATTAAACTTATTCGCAAATCTGGCTAACATTTTGAAATTCAAATAAGTGCACCCAGAAAAAAGATTTGTTGAAATTCGGTCAAAACCATTAAAAATTATTTGATAGGACGTTATTTCATTAGGAATTGCCTATAATCGATTAATAAAGCAAACATACTGCAATGACAATTAAGAACAGGAACTTAAAAAACAATCATATTATACAATTATTGATATTCCGCATCAACTTTTCAAATAAAATTCGGTTAGTAATTGTGTACGGTAGAAGCAACCATTTATTTAGTGAAAAAAAGAAACAAATTGGTACCAGCTATCAAATTTATTAAAAAAAATTCAATAATCAAAAGTGTTAACTGCAAATACGGGTTTCGCAATCAAATATACAATTAAATTAGAGTTTTTGTAGAACCAACCGAATTGTGGATTGCATTGATTATAGACTCAACTAATGATTGGTATTGGCAAACGAATTTTAGACTTTGTTTGTTTTCCTAACAAAATAATTAATTTCGAATTCAGCACTCAACATTTATAAGTGTTTGTGGTGTAATGGATAGAGCGGCAGCCAATTCTTCGAGTTTACGAGTTCAAATCCCGGAAAAGGCAAAAACGCAAAAAGTTTTTTTTTTAATGAAAATAAAATACTAATATGTTCAAACAGACAATAATTTAAAGAAAATTAAAAGCTATTGTGGCGCAATGAGAAACAGTGGACTATTCATCCGAAGGCCACGGTTCTTCATACTTAAAAAATCAAAAAGTTTTTTAATTTCAATAAAATTTTGTGGAAACGTAATAATATTTAAGTGGAATATAATATCGAATGAGACAACGACTAAAAATATAATTTAATATGAAGATATTTGTCGTAACCGCCAGAATTCGATTGGCCACAACTGAAACTGTTTTCTGGGTGTATAATATGGTCGTTTTAAAATTCAAAGAATAATTAACACAAATTTGGAACCAAATTTATAATCGGTAAGTCAATTGTGGTTGAAGCTTTAATTTGCCTTAATTTTTACATTTTCCGGTAAGATTTTGTTTCGTGAATTTGTGTGATCACGTGTGAGTAAAATCTGAATTTCAGTGAGTGTCAGCAGCAAAAATAATCTCTTGAGTGATTGTGCATGAGTGGAATTTTTCTCTCGTGAGCGTGAGTGTGTAAGTCAAAATTCACTCACGTGCCTATCTCTAATTAGAATTATCTCTTTATTTTTTGAGCAAACACGTAGTATGAATTTCAATTCGAAAAAAGTCTACGGTTTTAGGATTAATGAAATATTTAAATTTGAAATATTTAATTTTTGTCTCACTTCGTGAGTAGAGCATATTTTGTAAACTAATGAAATTATGTGGTGTAGGGTATCCTATGGTCAACGTTGTCCAACAATAGTTTATACAAATATATATATATTATATATTTTTTTAAATAGTGTCTAGCAATTACCTCATTATTTGTAAATTTAGGTGCTAAGGGATCTGTTACTTTTGCCGGTGTAGCATTATCTGTATCATCTTCATTCGAGTCTTCTTCATTCGGTGGCGATTCTTTGTTATTACTCCAAGGAGCCGTTGTGCTATTGTTGGCTGTTGTTGTAGTTGAGGATGCATTTGTGGCAATTAGGTTATTGGCAAATTCAGAACTACTGCTGTTATGTTTCTTTGAACGTTCCATGTTTTACTATAAGACAATAATATGTTGAAAGAAATGACACTGATGATTTCAATGATGATGATGATGATGATTATGATTATGAAGTTGCTAATGATGTTGCTAATGATGTTGATGATAATGATGTTGATGCTAATGCTAATGATGGAGGGAGGGGGTATTTATTTGTAGGGCAGTTATGAGTTATTGTGGTTGATTCTTTAGTATTTGTGTTTTTCTTTTGTTTGCAATTATTTTATTTTTCTCGTACAATTTTGTAAAAGATTGATTTTTTGTTTTCTTAAAGTTCATCAAAGCCACAACCACATATTGCCTCTGTTGTTGTTGTTGCGTTTAAATGTTGTAATTATTGCAAATTTATTTTTTTTCTGGGTGTCATGTAACAAAACTGTAAATATAAAAAAAAGATAATATGTATTTTATTTTAATTAGTTTTTTAAAAAAAATTTCGTTTAAATACACTGCGCAACTCTAAAAAGAATATCGACTATTGAGTCTAAATATTTCGGTCACGCTGATTTTAATGGCGTGCCCGGTTTTTTTTCACTAATGGGACACATTTTTCGCAAATTCGCATTAAAATGCTGCATGTTTAAAAGCAGTTTTTTTTTACATAAAATTTTAAAAATCAAATATTTTATGTTAGTTTTTTATGGCAAATTTATAAAAGAGCTTCATTAACATTATAATATTAAATTTGGTTAAGCATTAGCAAGTAAATTCTCGTTTTTTTTCCCAGCTCTTACTTTATTTTACAAGTTTTGCACAATTTATCGTCAAATTTCGCAATCGATCATATTAGTTTTGAGCATAAGCAAAAAGACAAATCTGATCAATTATTTCGTGTAAAAAATAAATAAAAAAAGGAAATTTCTTTTTATCGCTAAAACGCGAAATGTGCCTAAAATTTTTATGACAGCATAGTGAAAAAGGACGACCTATGAGTTCATCTTTTAGTATAAAATGTAGATAGCTTACAAAATTATGTGTACCAAACTTCAGCCAAAAAATTTATTTTAACAGACACTTTCATTACAGTGAATGTCTATTATGAAAGTGTTTGTTAAAATAACTTTCGCAAATATTAACTTTTTTGGCTGAATTTTGGTACACAAAATTTCTTAAGCTATCTACATATTTTACTAAAAGATGAACTCATAGGTTGCCCTTTTTCGCTATGCTGTCATAAAAATTTAAGGCACATTTCACGTTTTCCCCATAAAAAAAAATTTCCTTTTTTTTATTAATTTTTTACACGAAATAATTGATCAGATTTGTCTTTTTGATGATGCACAAAAATGATTTGATCGATTGCGACATGGTAACGCAAATTGTGTAAATGCTGCATATTTACACAGAAAGAAAAATTTAGCTATTTGCCAACTGAAATTCGTTTACTACTATTCAAATTCGGTTATTACGAGTTTCAGTCGGTTGGCAAAACTGAACATTAGTTTTCACAACAAAGTTCGGTTTATTCAACTGAATTTTGTTAGTTGTTAGACCCATAATGTTCAGAAATCTTATTTAAATATTGTTGTAATAACTTTATTTATAAAGTTAATACCATTAATATGCACTTTTCAATTCGGTTGCACTTTATTGCTCTGTGTGTGGTAACCAAATTTGATAACCAAATGTTAATGAAGGTCTTTTATGTATTTACCATAAAAAACTAAACTAAAATATGTAATTTTTTTAAATTTTATGAATAAAAAACTGCATTAAAACATGCAAATTTGCAACAAAAAAAAAATTGGGCCATAAGTGAAAAAACTGGGTATGCCTTTAAAATCAGTGAAGTCGAAATATTTAGAATCAATAGTCAGTACTAGGGTTGTCTTTTATTCGGGTTTTAATGTTGATCGCATAGACGATCAAATAATTTTTAATCGAACGCTTAAACGATTAATATTTAAAAATTATTCGATTAAACGAACGAATAATTTTAATTTGAAAAATTCATAATTAATGAATTTTAATTTTTAATTTAATGAATTTTGGCATCAATTTCAATACCATAGCAATACCAATTCTCAAATGCAATAGTTTTAGACTATAGTTAACGCCAAAATATTTCTCAATCATTCTTCATTTTGCATTGTTATCTAGTGGTGAAAAAAATTCAGTTCTGAAAACCGTTAAGAAGTTAAACGTAAATATCTTCGATAATTTTAGTATATCGCGCTGTTAAGATCTTATTTTACACACATAAAAACATAAAAACCCATTTCGATCACGAAAACCACCGATTCAATAACTTTATTTTCTGAAATTCAGCCATCAACGAAAATTGCTAATTCAATTAGAAATTGATTGTTAGCTATTTTTCAATTAAATAATAACTCATTTGATTAAAAAGTGAGCAATATTGTATGGCTTCTGAAAAAGCAAAAAACAATTGTATAAAGTTTTGTTGCCATAGCAAATGTTTTTTTATAGCATGAATTTTATAATCAAAACGGCCTGTAATTCTCATTTAGTTAGCATACTTATTTATACTTATGTGAACAAATTCACACGGAAATTAGTTGTTTCTTTGTATTGAAACGTAAGGAATATGGCAAAAAAAAGTTTTTTTTCTGAGCAATTAGCCCTTTTGTTAAACCAGTATATTTTTTTTAATAATTTTTAATTTATTTTTATCAATTTTTTTTTTTGCTTAAAACAATTGTTACATTTAGATTAAACAAAAGTTAACTTTCAAAATTACATTGTGATAATGTTTTAGAATAAATTAATATTTAGATTTTAGCCACCGAAATAAAATTATTTATATTAATAAAGTAATAAACCTAATGAGAATTAATAAAATCGAATTCAAATGAATTTAAAATATTTATTACTAATACATAAACATATTTAAAAAAACAACTACATACATAAATATTACAAAAAACAACAACAATATGTTATGAGCGATAGTATAAAAAAATGTCAGGCAAGTTCCGAATTTGAGCAAATATTTTATTGATTCAATTAATTTTTAATTCACAGGTTTTAAAATTTTTAATAAATCGATTTAATTGAAAAACGTAGGGATATATTTTTTCCTGGTAGTTACCGTAGAAATTACATAAATGGAATTCTCAGTTCAAGTGCTAACGTGCTATCGTTGTAAAATAGCAATATTTTTTATACACAAAGAAAAAAACCATATTTAAATCAATTATTATTTCATATTTAAATTAATATCTCATTTTTTAACGACAATTTCTAAATTAAATATGAATCTTTTTAGAGTAAATACAATTCTAGTTAAAATAAGCATTTTCGTATTTAAATAAATATTTCAACATTATAGATGTCATTTCCGATTTTTAATAATAATTAGAAACATATTTAAACTAAACTTTGTTTGTTTTCAAAGCTGTTTCTATTTAATTTGACGTTGTTTCTACTAGTTTTTTCTAATGCTTTTTTTTCTGTGTGTAGTTTTTTATAGTTTAAACTTAAAAAAGCATGCTATATTTCAGCGATAGCACTTTATTTGTGAATTATTTTATATTGAAAATCAAATCATATATCTTTACACATTATCAAAGAGTCCATATATTAGAAAACGATTAATAAAAGTTTCAAAATTTCAGTTATTTCTTCAATGGAGTTTTAATTTCATTTCCTAAAATACTATTTTTTATACAAATTTTCCCAAAATTAGTTAATTTTCGAAAAAGTTTTCTTATAAGAAGTATTTTTTTAATTATTTTTTTTTAAAGTTTATTAACGTTATGATGCTTGATTACTAAGAAGACAATAATGGATCTAAATTAATAATTAATAGGTTTTTTGTTAAAGTTCTGCCTTTTATCTAGGCTCTAACTTTTCTAAAATTTCGGGTTTTGATGAGATCTTTAGCCAGATCGAAACACTAGTATCAACCTAGCTAATATGTTTGATTTGCTTTATTTCTGTAAATATACGGAGGTTGGAATCTCTTTAAGAATTAAAAATAATTATTCGTTTTATTCGATTAATCGTCAAAATCAAATAATGTTTATTCGAGTGACAACCCAACTCTTGCTTTCGATTTTAGGGGTAAAATTTGTATCGCAGTGTATTTAACTGTTTTAGTCCGATCTTATCGGTTAACTACTAATTATGTCTCATGTGTTTAATTTTTTTTGTGTTAAATTTTGGTTTATTCATTACTGACCATGACCATCATCATATATCAACATTCATTGGCAATGTCAACTTTTGGGTGGATTACTCCTCCAATGCCCAGTAGTTGTTGTAGTTATAAATTGTATTTAACAAATAACCGTTAAAACTGTTATTGGCCTTTAAATTGTGTTTATTTTATAAACTCAAAAACTACACATGGATTTTAGGCTGCTTCTTAAAAAAAAAAAATTGCCGAATTTTGGACGGAACAACCCTGGGTGAGATTACGATTCATAAAAAAAAATTTTCAAATTTTTTAAAAATTTAGGGGTCGCTACCAGACTTTGAAAATTTTCCCCGTATTCAAATATTACATACATATTATCATAATTTTTTTTTTTTTAACAGCCAAAAAAGATATTATTTAATTTTTTTGTGTTCTATTTAATCCCAGATACCCAGAAAAAAATATTTGATTTTTATAAGATTGTTAACCCTTAACCACACTAGGCCAAAGAAATGTCTAAAATTTTGCATTCTTTTCAAAGCTCCAATTATGAAATAAAAAAGTTAAAGATTGCAAATATTGCAAAAAAAATTTTGGGCTCTTTTATTTAAACACATCATGAGAAAAAAAAATATTAAACGGAGCCCTCAATCCACTTAGTGTGTGGACCAATTTGATTTTGGCGGATTTGGAGAAATGTCAAAATTTTTGAAAAAAACGAAAATAAAAATATATTTTTAGTGAAAGAAACAAATTTTTCATTGTAAATTGTTTAATTATATCAAAATTACTTAGTTCCGAAATATTAAATATTTGGCGTGTCGTTAACCCTTCTTCACCGGAGTTCAAAATTGTACCACAAAATGAAATTGATAGTTATAATTGAATTTTGTTTAAATTAGCCAACTCAAAATAAGTTTAGTTCTTAAATAAGTAAAATTTTCAATTAAAAAATATTAATCCTTGTTGACCGAAGGCCAAAAAGACCCGTCAAAAAAAACCCGAAAACGGATTTTGTACATGAGGTGATTTTAATGACGAACAATTTTTGCCAAGTATTAGAATTCAAACAGAGAAAGTGTGGATTTGAGTGAAATTTGCGTTTTTTGCACAGGCCATCCGAGGCAGCCATTTGAATGAAATTATTTTCCATTATTAACCGGAAGGATTGTACTTTCAAATAAAAAAAGAAATTTGAGAAAATATTCAGTAGTTTTTTTTTTAGCATTTTCAAAAATACAAAAGTTATTTGGCGGACCCTTTATTTAATAATTCTTGCAATTTTATTTTATTTTTTATTCATAACTAGGGCTTCAAAAATAATGAACAATTTTAGAAATTTGTTTTGTTATAGTTATGTGTGCTAAGGATTAAAAGGATAAGGAAAAGGATTAAGGATACAAATTAAATATTTTTCCTGGGTACTTGAGGTTGTATGTAACACAAACAAAAATTTAATATTGATAAATTTTGAAATTTTTTTAAATAAACTATTTTTATGAAAATATGTCCATCTTGAAAATCGGGAAAATTTTCAAATCTGGTAGCAACCCCTAAATTTTTTTTTCCATGAATCTTAATCTAACTGAGTGTTGTCCCGTCAAACATTCGAAAGTAAGAAGCAGCCTATTTTATATGTTTTTCTGCTTTTGGTGTTGTTTGCAAAAATGTAATTAAAATTGGATGCTGAAAATTGATAAATTTCACGTGAAACATTTGTGAAGTATTATATTAAGGGTATTCACAGTTGATCTTTTAATAGGGAAAATTTAAAAAAATTGTAGCGTTGCGAACTTTTACTTTCACCATTCATCTCAACCTTTACTCATTATGTACGCACTGTTCAGTTTTCAACTCAATTGTTATAAAAATAGTTCACCGATTGTATATAATTTTTAAAAATCTGATCGAATCATGAATTTTCCAAATACACGAAGTCTAAAATATGCCAAAATTTATTCCGTTTTTACTGAAAACATAAATAATGGCTAGTTTTTATTGAAAAACTAATACACTTATAAACATTATATTATAATGTCAGGTTTGTCATTTAATAATTTTAAAATAAATAGTCTAAAAGCAAACTTAAGTACACTCAAATAAAAAAGTCAGAAAATTTTGCTAATATAAGCCAGCAGATCGTTTTGCTAATTTTAGTAAAACGTGACTGTAATCTTTTAGTAAAGTAAAAGTAGTAAAAATATTAGTAAAAGTTGCTAAAATTTAGTAAAACTTTAGTAAACTCTTAATGGAAATAGATTTAATAAAATCAACCAAATTTTTTTTACTAAATTTAGTAGAAAAAATTAGTAAAAATTACTAAATACAATGTGCAACAAATTTTGGGTCATTACAGTGAGCCCTCAATGGTTCCCATTCAAAATGAAAGTTAACTATTAGATAAACAAAATCGCCAAAGGGTTTTGCAAAGTTGGCGTATTTTTGTGAATTTTTTTTTTCAATATGAGCGAAAAATATATATGGTTTCATACATTTCAACAAATAGTAGGCGAGATAGGCGTGGTCAAATACAAAGAACTCACCGATTTTTGTTAGACATACATTTATTGTCTTTTTCGAAGCAATTCAATGGTCTACTTTCATTTCCTATTGGAACCATTGAGGCTGATTTTTGTTGTTGCACAGTGATATAAGTAAAATTTTTTCAAAATTAATATTAAAATAAAACTCCTCAAATCAGTTGAAGTTTTCCAGTTAAAATTTCAACAAATTTAAATTATGATATGCTTAAAAAATTCCATTTAGCCTCCTTTTCACAATGTCCCGTTAGCTACTAACTGGGACTTGAACTGACACACTTGTTGTTTTCCATATAAATTTTCAATTTAACTGTTTGTAACATTTTAACTGGACATTCAGTAATCGGGCTTTAATATAACACATCAAATAATTTTCAGAAAATATCAGAGACCGAAAATAACAGTTATCCCGAAAACTTTAACTCAAAAACTCTCTATGTTATAGTCAACGGAGACATATACTATTATATACCAAATGATTCGTATTGAAGTGCTCTTTCAGAATCTATTGTGATCTTAAGGAAGCGATCTCAACTCCACAGTTATGACTTATTTTTTAACGAAACAATAAAAGATCGGATGAAACTCTTAAGAAGAAAGTTTTATTTCGCCTTCATTAAATAAAACTCTTTTGAGGAGTTTTATTTTTTCCGTCTGAAAAAAAACTCTTTTGAGGAGTTTTGTTTTTCACGTCAGAAAATAAAGCTCATTTGAGGAGTTTTATTTTCAAACTCATTTATGTAGTTTTAGTAATTTATTTATTTAATTTAGCGAACATAACTTTTTCTGCGGAAAGGTTTGAGCACAGGTCGCTCAATATCAATTTAAGAGCAGAGAACGCTCTTTCCACGCTTTCCTGGGTTGCAGGTACACACTGAATAGTTTTTGTCAATGTATTCAAGTACGGATAGTGTATTCTTTTAGCCTCCTAGAAATCAAAAACAAGTTTATCGATAAGGGCCTTGGAGAAAAATTGTCTATTTCATAGAAAGCTTTTTTCATCCTCATTATCACTTCCTTCGCTTTATTGTTCCATATCTACATACATATAAAAATAAAACAACAACCATTTAATAATAGGAATCAAACAATAACAAATTAAAAACCCACATGTTTTCATTTTAATGCCGATTTTTTCAATTTGAATGCAAGTGATTATATTACACTGCCTTACAAATTGTAATGATCTGGCAAATGGCAAGCTTTGAGTGTTAAATTACCTAAAATGAGTTTTATTCTCTGACGGAAAAAATAAAACTCCACAAATGAGTTTTAAAATAAAACTCCTCAAAGGAGTTTTAAAATAAAACTCCTCAAATGAGTTTTATTTTATACGAAAAAATAAAACTCCTCAAAAGAGTTTTATTTAATGAAGGCGAAATAAAACTCTCTTCTTAAGAGTTTCATCCGATCTTTTATTTTTACGTTGAAAAATAACTTTTTTATGTTTTTTTTTTTTTTTTTTCTTTTTAAGTCACAAAATAACTGTTATAAAGAAACTTTTTTGATATCACTTATAACCGTTACGGTCCCTGGAAAATATCAATTGAAATTCAGTAAATATTGTTTTTAGTAAAGAACACTATTTGTAGTTCAAACATTTTAGTTTAAGACTCAGAAAACACCAATAAAAATTAATATGAAATTTCTGATTTTAAATTGAGTTTCCAAAATTTAAAATTATTTTTGAGTTTCCAAACGAAACAGAATTACATATAATATATTTTTAATTTCAAATGGAAAATCAAAATTTCAATCGATGTTTCTAAATTTAAATGACTATTCGGAGTTTAAATTGATATTTAGAGACCTTTCTAATGGTGTGGATTACGTTTAGAAAAATTAAATATATAATTTTGTAAATTAATCCTAGTCATCAAAATTTTTCGTTAAGGCTAATATTTTGTAATCTTATCAATAGGGCAGGAATTTCATAAAAAGTAAAATATGCAGCAAAAATCTAAAATATGCGCTTAAAATATGCTTTTGAATCGAAATATGCAGAAAAATCCAAATAATATGCATTAAACTTCCAAAAATATGCACTAAATATCAAAAAGATATGCTTTGACGATTTTTGGATTTTTAAAAAACCGATTTATTACTCGCGGTTGCTGGATTAAAAATGAAATCCCATTAAATTTTTGGCAAATGAAAACTAGATGCTATGTTCAGAGTTACAAATGTTTTCTTTGATTTATTTTTAATTAAAACTGAATTTTAATTTTTACAAAATATGCAAACATATGCAATTGAATTGAAAATATGCAACAAAATTCTTTGATTCGGAAAAGTATTTGGTCAATATCGATTTTGGGCTACTGACAACAAACATGCATTTGCATGATATGCCTTGACCTACATATCAATAATAAATAAAATTAATTTACCATGATATAAATTTTTGTACAAAGTTTATGAAACGATTTATGAAACATTTTCATCAATATGATGAAACTTTTTTCCCTAAGTGTAGTTAATGTTAAAGTGCATAAATAAAAGTTTTTATCTATCAAATAATTTTAACTTAAAAAAATATTATATTATTAGTATTTTTTTTTTTTGCTAATTTTAACAAATCGGGTTTCAAAAGTAAAATAGTTAAGGGCTGGTTATTCAATTTCGGATTCAGCACGTCTAAAACCTTCAAGAAAGTATAGTCTGATTCTTAGTTAGAAAACCTTGTCGGCCTGTGTTTTTAGTGATTTGTCAGTATATTTATAACATTTTTTTAAAAATAAATTTAACCGTCTAGAATTCATCCTCTGAAATATCTGCGGATTCTGAGAATTCTTTCTATAGATAAACGCTTAGATTTCAGGGAATTTTTTATAGAATAAAAAATCCCCTAGTTTCTGAGGACTTTTTTCGGTAGAAAAACCTTTTCCTATAGGAAAATCCTTACATTAAGACGACTTTAGAATCTAAAACGTTTTTTCAAACAAAAGTTCTCTTAATCTAAGAGTTTCTACAGAAAATGTGCCCAAACTCTTAAGTTTTTTTCTATAAAAAAGTCCATATAATCTGGTGGTTTTTCTATAGAAAAAGTGTTTATAATCTAAGGCTTTTCCCTTTGGGAAAAGTTACCAGAACCTGAGGCTTTTTTTTTAGAAAAACTGTTCATATTCTAAGGTTGTTTCATAAGGAAAATCATGGCATAACTATACAAGGCATTGTGCGCCCCGGTAGGCTAGTTGGTAACGTGCTGGCTTATCCGTGCGGGGGTCGTGGGTGCGATTCCCACCAGAGGCACTGGTCTGTTTTCGCTACAACGCTCCGAAGGCCTTAGTAGCTAGTGCTCCGTTAGGGTAATAGTATATATTTTTGTAATTATATGATTATTAATAAATAAAATTAAAAAAAAAAAATATATACAAGGCATTAGGGACAAATAGGGGTTTTTATTTGACTTTCTATGGTTTTCTGTTTAGTTTTTGTATGAATTTTTGTCATTTTGTTTTTGAAAGCGACAGAACATTTTTCTAATAAGTCTATAAGGTATTGTTATGCCAAGAGGGAAATGATCGCCTAATACAAAGTTTGTATTACCTTGTATTAAAAAAATTAATATAATATTTTAAAAATTATTATATTTTTGTCAGTATATCGGATTAATGGTTAATTTTCGCACAAAAAGAATAAATAACACATTTATCACTTAATTTTCATGTAAATTTACACATTTTGTGTGTATTTTTTTTTTTTATTTACTCACTTGTAGCAAATTTGCTCAATTTATAGTACACTCAGAGAATTGTCTTCACTTCAGAAATTAACTTTTTCATAGCTTTAATGAAAATTGTCACTGGAACTCGTCCATTGAAATTTTTCATAGAATCTATGAAACAATGTTTATGAAATTTTTGTTGAATTAATGAAAATCTTCATGAAACTTATGAATCATTAAGACAATGAAGCGTTTATAGAATTTATAAAACAGTTTTCTACATTTTTTTAAATATTAAAAAGTTTTTTGAACTAATAAAACTCTTCATGAATGCATTTGAACTAAGCCAATGAATATGGCATTTTAAACAATTTCATTGAAGTCCAAAATTAATAAAAGGCTACATTAAAATAATAAACAACTTCATAAAATATGTTGAACCCTTGAGAATTATCCCTATAGGGAATGGGACCGGTTCTGCGTGAGCCACAGGATCGGTCCCTTCGTGCCAGAGACCGGTCCTCTGCTAAACCCTACCCTATGTAAACAACTGGCAACTTTAACATTGGCTTGTCATAGGAGGGGGTCATTTGTCCTGATTTAAACCACATAGTGACATGCCACAGGACTAACCAAAAATGGACATATCACAAGACTGTCGCAAAAGGGCCATGTCGTATATAATAAACGAAAACTAAACAGCTTCCAATGGGTAAAATTCTGGCCTACTGGCTTTTTCGTGGTAATAAACATTCCGGTTAAGTGGTATGTCTCCCCTTTACCAGTCACAGGATTGGTAATTTTAGGACAATTGACACAGCTTAATCCACTTCAGTATTAAATTATACCAGTCCTGTGATAAGGCCTTCTTTAACCAGTCACTTTTAGGTCAATTGACTCCTCATTCCCCATAGGGGGAATGTTAAAACTAAAGTTTGAAATGTATGAAAATTAGTAGAATTATGTAATTTTATGAAAAAATAAAAAAAAATAAGTATTTGAAATAAATTCATAGCTCTAAAGATAATTTTCATTAAATTTATGAAATCCAAAGAATTTTTTTTATAAAACTATGAAATTTTAAGAAAAAAAAATTTCTTAATAGTAATAAAATTTCTTGGATATAACGAAATTCTTTACGAAATTTAAATTCTCTACGAAAAAAATTCTATGAAATTGTTTCAATAATATCATAAAGGATAATTATTTTTTAAAATCTGATTTTAGATTTTTATTCAGCGAAAGCTTTCTAAAAAAATATTTGATACGAATCCCATGACTTTTTCAAATAGTCATCCTTTATATTAAATACGCCATTTTGAAAATGCAATCTCAGATTCATATTTAGCTACCCCCAAAACGTCCACTTTAATAACATACAACAAAGCCGATCACTTTTCAAAAAAAATCATCAGTTATTTCGGTTCTGCCATTTAAATTTACGAAAATCCAATGCCAGATTCGTATATAACGATCCCAAAAACTATTAAGTGTCAATTTGAAAGCAAACTCCTTTGCATCTCATTTTGAATCTGCGACCCTAAAAACTCCCAAATACCATTTTACGTCGATTCTGTCACTCCTTAACATGTTTCTAAGCGTCTCTGAAAGTAGTATCTCAACTCGCGCCGAATTTTGAAAGTAGATATATTCACCTAAATTTTAAGTCATGATACAACTCTGTACTCAGCAAGGGTCTGCCATTTACAAAGAATGCTCCACAAAGATTAAAACATTTCATTCATACTATAAGATAGCTCTTTGAAATACCTATTAATTGATACTTAATTTGCTTTAAAGCAAATTTAAATACGATTTTAAAAGCTAATACATTTAACTGCTAACGTTCAAAAGTATTTGGTGAATAAATGCAATTTAAAAAAAAAATTAAAAATTCAACTGTCAAATTTTGAATAAAAAATATTGACATGACAATTTCTTAATATATGACACTTAACACGACTTATACAATGACCCGGTTATTTATTTGCATAAACTCCGCCCCTCAGATATCGTCGAAAGTTCTTCTCAGATTTATTTTAAATGTTTCCCATAGAAAGTCTTAATACAGAGAAAAAATTTGTTTGCACTATAAAGTAGAGGATGTGCAGAATTAAAGCGACCGAACCAAAAAAAGAACAGCAACAGCTCCTTGACCTTAGGACAGTGATTGTGGTATATAAAGTAATATATACTTAGGAATTGTTTTGATTTCAAGTCTGAGATTTTTTGCCAAATTGAAATAAGTAGCTTTAAATAAGAAACCAGTTTTAATTATTTGTTTTTTACCATCTTAAGGAGATCACATCAGATTAATGAGCTTTTAATTATTTTTGTATAAGAAAAACATAAACAAATTATAACAATCCGGAGACTAAATGTCTTAACAATCAGACAGACACATACAAGACAGATAGCTCCAAAAAACAACATACAAAAAAAAATATTTTTAACAACATTACCAAAAATTGTAATTGTATTGTACTGTATAGCGCGAAACAAATTTAAATAAGACACATGTCATACACTGCGTTGCATAACTATAATTACAAATTTTTTTGCTATTTTTTCTAATATTACAAACATTTTTTTATTACTTATAAATGTTTTTAAGAGTGTAATAACTGATCTCTTATTGTGTAAAATGTAAGAGCTTACTTAATTGATTTAAGAGAAAAGTTGGGTGTTAATATTTGTTAGTGTTTCATAACTATATTTACATATAACGGCAAACAAAGAAGAATAGCAAATAAAGAAAAATTAAAAAATTAAATTCTTGTTTTTTATGCATTTTTAATCAATTTGCAATAAAATGCTACGGGGTTCATATCTAAGAGATTTTGAAAAATGGCACATTTCAGTCTATTTCAACAGTGGCTTCAGTTTTCGGGAAATTTCTAAACTAAACCTTTCACATGTGGTTGTCAAAAATTTTGCAAATAATCCGGGTGCTTATGGTAAAAATTAAGCAGAAGGGCCGAAAAAAAAGCTTTCTGTTCGGGACCGGCGTAAAATAATCACAAAATAAACAAATGTGCCAGCAACTCAATGAAGAGTCGCAATCAGATAATCGATTAGTGTAAGTTAAATGTGTTCAAATCAACCATAAGTAGGCTCTAAAAGAATTCCCAAAGAATTACTCGCCAAAAGCTGAGGTCTGGTTATTACCCTGCCACAAAACTGATCTGCTTGAATTCGCTAAAAGGAATTTACAAACCAACTGGAGAAAGGTAATAATCGCTGTTGTTGGTAGGACCGTTTAAAAATAAATTTCTTTTAAAGGTGATTGTAACTTCTATCGGAAATACCTACGTAAGGAACCACGGTATTTGTAAAAAAGGAATTTCGGAGGCGGATCCTTAATGATTTTCGACGGTATGGTTGATTTGGCATTTTCAAACACCAGAATGAATTTTTTTTAGTGCATTACAGTATTAGAAGAGAAATTGGTTCCAATAGCAACGACGAAGAATTCATTTTCCAACATTACAATGCCTCAGTACATGTAAGTCGTCAGACAATGGAATTGCTATCATCATAAAATATAAGAGTATTGGAAGGGCTAGCATGTTCTCCGGATCAAAACCCCCATTGAGAATATTTGGGGAGTATTAACCCATCGAGTTTACGCAGAAAACCGTCAATATGAAAGCGTTTTCCTCTAAAAGAAGTAGTTATTGATGCGTGGAGATCTATAACGGAAGAACTTCAAATAAATCTGGTCGACAGTATGGCTGATCGAATTTTCGAGTTGATCCAAAAAAAAGAGTCCTCACGCATGATTTAAATTTATGTGTAGTTATATACTAATTGAAATAAACCTGTAAAAATAGCAAATAAAAAACTGATACAAATTAATTAAAAATAAGCTTGCGGAAAAAAGTGCTAAAATTAGCCGATTTTTTTACTAAATATTAGTTCTCTAAGAATAGCAAAAAAAAATCTGCTGAATTACAAATATTTAGTTATATTTGAGTTAATTGAAGGTAACAAAATATTTTGCTAAAATCAGCAAAAACATTTACTAAATATTAGTAGACAAAGAAATCATTAAAAAATGAGAAATTTTTAAATTATTTTTTTTTTAATGCGAATAAAAGTCTGCTCTTACGAAATAAACTGGTATTTGCATTCTACTAAATTTGAGGTACATATACCAAAAATGGTGTTAATATTACAGTTTTTGTTTGCTATTCTAAGTCTACAAATTTTGCAGCTCTTATTTTATTAATATTTAGCAAAAAAATTTCTAAATTTCGTATTTTTCTCTTCAAGCTCATTTTAACTAATTTTTAGTAGCTTTTTCTGCTTTTTTACAGGTTTATTTCTATGAAAGTAGTTATGAAACACTCTTTTTTTTTTTGTTAATCCTATAAAAAAATAAATCGTTTTTTCTTTTATTAAATATTGATAAATTTTCCATTGTTTTTACTTTTATGCCGGTTAAACTCTTCTACTTTTTTTTTAACTTGCGAAATTTTGTAAAATTAATGTGCAATTATAGTTTTGCAACGCAGTGTAAAATACTTTAAAATTTGTCATGCTCATAACAGAATGTGTTAATTGATATTTAACTTTTGTTTCTTAATTTAAATGAAATAGATTTTTTTTGAACTTAACATATTTGTAAATTTTCACCTTTATAAAGGTATGAATTTAAATTTTAAATTATACTAAACCTATAAATAAGTACGTGGAGTTCGGTTATAACGAACACCAGTTATAACGAACTTTTTCTACAACGAACGATTTTGCTAGTCCCAACGCATTTATTACCACATTTCATACAAAATAACTTCAAAAAATAACTCGGAACTTCATGTTAATACATTTTTGTTGACGTTAGCTGGAGAATAATGTTAACCAAATATCTTTTCGAATTCACAAATTTGCGGCAAAATGGCATCTATTTGTTAATGCTTGTTTTTGCATATTTTGCTTTAAATACACATTTTGCTATAAATGCTTACTTTGCTATAAATGCATATTTCAATACATATTTTAGCATTTTTTGTTGCATATTTTGCTATAAATGCATATTTTTGCATATTTTGAATTAAAATGCATATTTATAAGAACAGTTGTTGATGTTTTACTAAAAATTAATTTGACACAATATATAAATTGTATAAATAAAATAATTTTAAAATTTATAATTATAATAATTTTAAAATTTATAATTTTTTTCACAAAAAGAAAAATAGCAGAAAATGTATTACTAATTTTGTGACGATGTTTATTTGTAATTTTTTAGCCACTCTCTAAAAAAAAACAAAACTTACTAAATTTGTGAAACTAATATGGAAAACGTTGAAAAAAATTAATAATAAATGCATATTTTTAAATTTTAAGTACATATTTTACGATATTAAATACTTATTTTATGTACATAAAACACAAATATATATGCATTAACTTCCGAGCCCTATTTATAACGAACATCGTTTTTGGAAAATGTTTACCACGCTTATAGCGAACTTCGCTTATAACGAACTGTACACAGAAAAAACTAAAATCGAGTTTCAATTAAAATATTTATTGATTCAATTAAAAGTTTAATTGTTTTCGGTTATATTAACGAAATTGTATTATCAATTAAAATAATTTGTAACTATTTAAATGATTTTATTTTCAATTGAGGTTTTAATCACATGTTTTAAAAATTTTATATTGAAAATTATTTTTAATTTTAAACAAATTTTTAATAGATACTAATAACAATTTAATTAAAATTTTTCAAAAAATCGCCAAATTAAAAGAAAAATCACTAAAGTTGGAAAAATCTCCGGTTAGAGGGTTAAATTCAATTTTCTGGCACACAATGAATGCCTCAATTAAGTAAAAACATTGCTTCACAAATATGGCTGTATCTCCCAAACTATTTCGAATTTCGAAAAATCCTTTTAGGATAATATTTTTGAATAGCTAAGCTAAAAATATACAAAAAAAATGTTTCCAAACCATAAGACCCCCTTAAGTAATAAGAGTTTTAAAAGTTGTTTGTATAAAATTCTTAAAATACTACAAATTTTTTACGAAGAGATATTAAAAAAATACAGAAAATTTCGTCATTTTCCAGAATTTTATATTTTACTAGCTGACCCGACAAACGTTGTTTTGCCTTTAAATTTTATTTTCATTGAAAGTCTGGTTCCGTTACAAAGTCGAGGTGGATTGATATTTTGAAGAAGAATGTACCCGTATCCAAGCAATGCTGTGTAACAAAGCAAAAATTTTTGATATTCACACAATTTATATGAAAATGACTAATGTTCAGAAAAAACACCACATCTCGACCAAACGAAAATATTTTTAAATTTTTTTTTTTTTAAAACCATTCTCATTGCATGTTCTACAAAACGTATTCAGCCATTTTTTATTTTATGCAGCCGTTCTCGAGTTATGGAGTGACAACTAAAATGTACACTTCTTTTTATATATATAGATATATATTTTTTTTTAGTCGGTATTTTAAAGGACTATAGACAAATATGGGGAATGGAAAAATGTTTATTAGGCTGATTTGATGTGATTTTGAGTGTAAAATTTAAAGAAAAGTCCGTATTTAAGCAATGAATTCACCTCCGAAAGTTTGGCCAAATCGAAAGTAGTTTGGCAGCCGAACTTATAACTAAATCTTTTCATTACATTTTATACACAAAATCGTATTAAATCGACTCCTCATTGCCTCTAGATACCAAAAAAACGATCTAATATAGTTTTATGGCCGAACTGTTCGTTCGGACACTACTTATTAATGGAAGAATTTTACACTAGTCCTTTCAACGGTTCGAACACTTTTCGGAAAAGTGTTAAATAACAGCTAATAAATATTTTTCATATAAAATAAAGGGTCCGCCATCTAACGTTTTTTTTTTTCAACTAGTGCTTATTTCGTGAATGGTAACATTTAGCTCATGTCTGATTTGACAGATAATTAGTTTTAGCCTTCCGCTGAACGAATATGGTTGTGTATACGCTTGAACAACGCTGGGAAATATTGCGACATTACTTTGAAAATCATGGTAATGTTGCAGAATGTGTGCGAAAATTGCGTACGGATTTTGGAAGAATCGTTATCGGGCCATGTTGAACGAATTTTTGTTCACAAAAATTGAAGAGGAGGATATTGGCAACATTTGGTTTCAACAGGACGGCGCTACGTGCCACACAGCCGAAGCTACACTCGATGTTTTGCGCCCTGTTTTTGAAGATCGCATTATCAGCCGCAGAGCTGATGTCGTTTGGCCACCTCGGAGCTGCGACTTGACACCATTGGACTATTATTTGTGGTGTTCAGTCAAAGATAAGTGTTACGCCAACAAGCCAGAGACAATTGACGCTTTAAAGGACAATATTCGTGAAGCCATTGGTGAAATACAGCTGCACACAATCGATAATGTGCTTAAAAATAGGACCGATCGTGTAGGCTACTGCATGGCCAGCCGAGGCAGCCATTTCAATGAAATTATTTTCCATTATTAACCGGAAGGATTGTACTTTCAAATAAAAAAAGAAATTTGAGAAAATATTCAGTAGTTTTTTTTATAGCATTTTCAAAAAAAAAAAAAGTTATTTGGCGGACCCTTTACATATATCAGTACTCAAATTTAGCTCAGAAATTTGTTTCAAAACAAATTATTTCTCAGAAAAAAAAAAAGAAATTCTATTAAAATGAGAAAATTTTAAAATGACAATAACTCCACACAATTCCTGTTGTAATATTTGTTCGAAAGGGCATTTCTACGCACAGAGAAATAAAGTGCCAACCGAATTGAAAAGTGTATTTTAATAGTAACAACTTATAAATTCAGTTAGTGCCACGATATTTACATACGAATTCTGAATATTTTGGGTGTTGCGACAAAAAATCAGTTCCGTTACCCGAACTTTGTTGTCAAAACTAATGTTCAGTTAAACTAACCGACTGAAATTCGTAATAATCGAATTTAAGTCGAAGTAACTGAATTTCAGTTGGCAAAGAGCTAAATTTTTCTCTGTGTGTACATAACACAAATTGTTAATAATTTCCCAGTTTCAGATTGTCTTAGCACCTTTTTCACCTTTGATTTCAACTAAAAATTTTATAAAAATCCGTATTTTAAGGCAAATAATTATAAGTATCCCGCTTTTTGCACCAAAATTCAGCTTTTTCGTCCAGCTTTTTGATCAAAAACAGTTGGTCACGTTAACCATGGCGTATGAGCAACGTAATCAGTTAATTAAAATTACTCATACGTAACACAATAACTATAAAACACTCTCAATTTTATTTATGTTTAATTGTTAAAATCATATTGTTTAACATAAATTTTCAATTATTTAAATAATATTTAATAAATTTGAATAAGCTTTATATTAAGTTAAAAAAAAATATTATTTAAAAAAAACACGGTTAATTAAATGTACTCAAATCACTTAAAAAAGTGCTTCAGTTTATTTTTTTTTGTTTTTAACTTTTCAAGTGCTTAATTGAAATTTAATTTTTTGTTTTCGATTTATATTAAACATTTAATAAGTACTTTTTATTTATTTATGTACGTAATAAATTTAATATTTTTTTTTTAATAATTTCTTGAAAAAAAAATTTTAATTTAATTTTAAAGTGTTTATATTTAATACACAATTTATCACTTACATTTTTAAATAAATTCATTTAACAAAACTAAAGAAATATTTTGAAAAAATTTAAATTAAACAATTTAAAATATTATTAACATATTCTTTTAATTTTTCTATTTTTTTTTTGTTTATTTACTTTTACACTTTATTATTTCAAAATAAAATTAAAAAAATACGTTACAAAATCCCGTAACGCACAAAGCGGACTGACAATTTTTGTTGAAAACTGAAACCTTTTTATACTCTAGCGAATGATAGAAATTATACTAAATGGAAAGGATGTGAGGTAAAGATGTGCGCACATGTTACGAGTTGTAGTATTCGAATCCTTGTTGCTTTTATCCATATTATCATAAACTGTTACAAATGCGTGTATGATAATGTATGCATGGATGAGATATAGTAAAATGGGGGGGTGGTTGGCAGTTCGGGTGGTGGTAGTAATGTTAAGTGGGGTTAGTCACTCAGAGAAGGTTGTTTGTATCTAGATAATGATTATAATTTTTTTGGAGGTGGAGCTGTTACATATGCAACAAACTGTTGCTTGTATATATATTTTTTTTATTTGAATGGACTTTTGATATTACTTTTTTGCATGATTTTGCTACTTTGGTTTTTTATATTATTGTATAAATGTATTTCTTGTTGCTTTCCTATACTATATTGATCTTAATGGTTGTGCATGATATAGTTTTTACAGATGTTTTATAAACAGGGCAACCAGAAGTATGCTCTATCATGTTTTTTCCTGTGCGTTGTATTGGCAAACGGATAAGATATTTATCCATTTCAGAAAAATTTACGAATTATGGCATGGATTTGTTAGAGCATATTTTTGAATATTTTTCTCTTAATATCATATTTTTGCATATTTTGATCTTAAGAACATATTTTTGATAAAAAGTCGTAGTTTTGATCATATTTTTTGTACACAAAGGCCTATTCTTAGAGCATATTGTTTGTTCTTTTTTTTTTAATTGTCCGTTATTGAACAATTTTATTTTTCATTAAAAAAATTTTCAGCATATTTTTTTTAATAATTTCTGGGGTTTGCAAAACCAATTTAGGAAATTCAAGCCATTTTTGCAAATTTAAATATCCTGTATTTAGATGTACTGATTTAGGTATTATTAATGTAGTATCTCCTTTCTTAGCATCTGAAATAAATTTCACAAAAGTTAACCCAACTGAACTGAAAAATAAGTTTTCAAATACAGGTTTTTAAAGAAAAATACATGGATGGTAACCGATTCGATGCAGGTATCGGTAAGGGTAACGGTATTTTCTTTTATTTCGTTAAAGGTATTTTAGAGGAAACTTTCCCTAAGGGGAATGAGGAGTCAATTGACCTAAAAGTGACTGGTTAAAGAAGGACTTATCACAGGACTGGTATAATTTAATACTGAAGTGGGTTAAGCATTGTCAACTGTCCTAAAATTACCAATCCTTTGACTGGTAAAGGGAGGACATACCACTTAACCAGAATGCTTATTAACAAGAAAAAGCCAGTTGGCCAGAATTTTACCCATTGGAAGCTGTTTAGTTTTCGTTTATATTTATGCCCATCTTTGGTTAGTCCTGTGGCATGCCACTATGTGGTTTAAAGCAGGACAAATGACCCTATCCTATGACAAGCCCATGTTAAAGTTGCCAGTTGTTTACATAGGGTAGGGCTTAGTAGAGGACAGGTCTCAGGCACGAGGGGACCGATCCTGTGGCACACGCAGGACCGGTCCCATTCCCCATAGGGATAATTCTGTTATTTCGGTAACGGTTTTTTAACGTTAACGGTGGTTTACTTACTTCGGTAACGGTATTTTAGTTAGTTCGATAACGTTATTTTAGAGATAACGGTTTTTAAGTTATTTCCATAACGGTATTTTAAGCGTAACTTTGTTTTAGTTATTTAGGTAATGTCAATGCACATCGATATTTTTAGCTCCATTATTTTCGAGTTCCAGTGAGTGCCTGATTAACGATCAAACTTTGGGAAAATATATTTATTTAGATCGATTTTTTTATATTACTTCGGTATTTTAGCGATAACGGTATTTTAGTTATTTTGGTAACGGTATTTTAAGGGTACTGATATTTTAGTTATATCGGTAACTTTATTTTACGTATAACTATCTTTTAATTATTTCGGTAACGGTATTTTAGGGATAACGGCAGCCATTTGAAAGGGTTTTAAATCGATAACCATATTTTAGCTGTATTGCCTGCCATTTCTGGAAAAATCTGATGTTAAGAGCATATTTTTAAAATTTTAAGAGTATATTTTTCGTTTTTGATGGCATTATTTATGTGCATAAAACCGATTTTTAGAGCATATTTATGGTTGCCCAATTTATAAAGAAATAATTTATATAAATTTTAAAATTTGATTTTGAAATATTAAATATCTTATATTTTTATGAGATGCATGTATGTATATATAATACATATACATACATGCATCTCATAAAAATTGACCGCTCGTTTTCAAATTTGACAAATTTTTTGTACACACATCTAGAGTTGTGACTCGATTAAAATTTATCCGATTAAAGGAACGAACACAAAGTTAATTCGATCGAACACTTTAAAATACACGATTTTCGAATAACGAATAGTTCGAATACATTTTTACAATTAATCGAATATTCTTCTTCAAAAATTTTCAAGTTGTAGGAAAATTTGTGTAAAAAATGTAATAGAAAAAATAAAATCAAAACTCTGTTTAAGAATGACTGCTCTCATAGAAATAAACCTTTAAAAATGGCATAAAAAACTACTTAAAATTAGTTAATAAAGACGTTGCAGAAGAAACTGCTAAAATTATCAGACTTGTTTTGCTAAATATTAATTAAATAAAAATAGCAAAAAAAAAACCTGTTAACTTCACAAAATTTTAGTTGTATACGAATTGAATTTTAGTTAATTAAAAATAGCAATTTACTCCGCTAAAATTATCAAAAACGTGGACTAAATATTTGCAGATTAAAAAGAGAAAACAAAAACTGTAATATCTGTAATTTTTGCTATATTTTTTTTAAATTTAGTAGAATGCGATTGAGTATCAGTATGTTTTGCTAAAATCAACAGAAATTCTTGCTAAAAAAAAATTGTATACTAATGATTTAAGAAGGGCAGATTTTTATTCGCATTAAAAAAAAAATATCCAAAAAAAAACTTTAAAAATTTCACATTTTTTATGATTTTTTTTTGTCTACTTATATTTAGCCAATTTTTTACTGATTTTAGCAGATTTATTTGTTACTCTCAATTAACTTAAATTTAGCTCAAATATAATTAAATATTTGTATATTCAACAGATTTATTTTTGCAGTTTGTCCTACAACGTAATTTTTAACTAATGTTTAGTAGTTTAAGCAAAAAATTTTTCATTTTTTATCAGTGTAGTGTCCGACAGAAGACTTTGGCCAACAACGATATTTGGTCGGTTTTTTGGAATTTTGAGACAAAATGGAAAAATTTTGATATCCACAAAATGCATTTTAAATGCAATTTCTATCAAGATGTAACCATGGACTGACTAACCAAAATCAAAAAGATTTGGCCCTTTGCCGATATAGGTCAGTGTGCCAAATCTTATCAAAAAACTGCTGAAATTAGCATTTTTTTTTGTTAAATACATTTTTTGAGCAGATAAACATAAGAAAATCACTTTTTTTATACATATACTAAAAATATTTGTGGTCTTAAGCATGAGAAAACGCAAGAAAAGCCAAATTTTTTAGGGTAGGACCTTTATCAAAAATGCGTAGATTTTGTCCTTTGGCCAATTTAAGTAAGTGTCCCAGCAAAACTTTGGTAATGGGTGCGATAAAGTAATGCATTACCTTGTAATGTGTACTCCTTACCTGTATCATTATTTTCCAACAAGAAGTAATGAGTTACCGATAATTGAACACTCATGCATTACCTTGTAATGAGACCTCATTACATTTTACATTACTTCAAAACATAAAATAATGACTTACCGATCATCAATAACATAATGCATGAATTATTAAAGTAAAGTAATTATTAATATATATTTTTGAAAATCTATTTATAGACACATTACTTTGTGATTTTTTGAAAGCATAATGGTAAGGTGTATATTTTTGATATCACGAACGAAAACACGAAGCACAACAACTCATCTACATTTTAAGCAATAAAATATTGTATGTATCGATAGCTCAGTTGGTAGAGTTCTCGCCTAACTAATTGTTAAATACCAGAGACCCCAGGTTCGAATCCCAGCATGACCAAGTTATTTAATAAAAAAAAAGTTATTTATTTAATTAAAAAAAAAAATATCTGTAAAAAAAAAATTTATGCATTTTTTTATGAAAATCTATTTATAGACACATTACTTTTCCCCACCATGTAACCATATAAGTAACCAGTTACTTTACCCACTACAAGGTAATGAGTTACTTTGAGGCTCATCGCCTGTAAAATTCATCAGTGAAGTAACGTGAAAAGTAATGCATGAAGCCCTATGGCGGTACATTACTTTACCCATGATTTGGTAATGTGTGGTTTTGCTGGGGTACAAAATTGTATTAACATATCTTAATATTTGCGAGATGTAGCGTTAGAAAAACAAATACATCGTATAAAAATAGGGAAAATCTTAAATTTGAATACTTTTACATAAATAGTTATAACTTTGATATTTTTCCATAGATTTGCTTCGGAAATTACTTATTTTTCTTTGTCGAAATTTTCCATTTTTAATTTTTGTAGAAAAAAAAAGAGATTTTTTCGTGTAATTTTGACCTATAGAACCGATAAAAAAAGCTGTATTCAAAAGATATGTAGAGCATTAAATAATATTTGTTTTATGCAATTTGACTAACGAAAGTAGCTTGACCCTAACTAGAGATTTAGTCAAAATGATCTAATTACTTAAATACTAAAAATAAAAAATATTTCAAAAACTACTCCATAAAATTTTCTTTAATGCGATTTTCGGTTTTTTGATGCCCAAATACATAATAAAAATAATCACATTTTTGCCCTAAACTTGTGTTATTTAAAATCAATATTAAATAAAGTAATAAAAGAAATCACTAAACATTTTTAAAAATAACTATACCTCAAAAAAATTACTAGTAAAAATTTTCAAAACAAATAAATAAATATAATATTTCCAGCAAAATCTCAGTAGTGGGCTCTTATTACCAGTATCTAAATAATAAGCAGTAGAATTAGGGTCAACTGTATACAGTGATGCAAAACGTGGCACAATAGGGCAATTTGTGGCACTTGCTTGATGGCCCTGTTGTTCTTTCTTAACTATTTGGCCCTTTCAGCTTAAAATTGAACTAACTACTTTAAACCGTTTAGTTCAGACTTTTATGAAATTTGCCTGATTTTTTTTATTCGATGAGAGCATATACTAGTTCCTTGGAGAATGAAAAACGGGGAGTTGTTTAATTTTTTATAAAAATCGCAATCAAAATCGTATATTTTCGTACCAGGAGGTCAGGTTTTAAAATTTTTGAATGCAGGACGATAACATTTTTAAATCATTTTATATTTGTCCACATTTTTAAAAGAAGTGCCGCAATTCATTTTTTTATTAAAAAAATGTGTTTTTGGAGGCTTTTTAAAAATGTTATGTTATTGCAAGAGCGGAAATAATTTATGAGAATTCATAAAATATGTTAAACTTTATTGTCAGAGGGGTTTGTCTTGCATTTTTAAAAAAAGCATTAAAATGACGAACTCTTATTAACAAATTAATATTATTTTTATTTTAGTAAAAATCTAATAATCGAATTTTTTTAAAAAATATGGCCGTACAGGGATGATAAATGGGATTTTCAAATAGTACCAACCAGCATAAAAAATAGTACTTTTTTGACCCTCAATACCCTAAATACAAGTTTTTATTATAAACGTTTTTAAAATTTATTTGTATATAAAAACAAAATTTAGTTGATTTTAGTTACAGAATTTATAAAAATTATCAGATTATTTCTTAACTCACCTTTTTTGCAAGGAAATCTATTTCATTACTCATTCGATTTTAGAATCACAATGCTAATTTGAAGATGTTGGCAATAGCCTTTTTTCAATTGTACTTTTTTAAGATATTTATTTTTCACTTTTCGAACACTTTTTTTACTCGAACCCAAATAAAATCATAAAGTAATAAAAGATTTAGTTTAATTAATACTGATGTAATTTTGAATTAATTTAACAATTTGTTGTCTGACTTTGTTAAAACTATATCATAAACAGTCTCTTAAGATTTTTTTTTTTTTTTTGTTACTTTTTTCGCAAATAATTGTACGCACAACTTGTTGATTGCAAGTAGCAGTCAGTATATTTTTTGAGTCGGGGTAAAGCGGAGTGTTCAGAGATTGTTTACGTTCTAAAGTGGAGTTTTCTGAAAATTGTGTTTAAATGTTGGTAAAGGCAATATAATTAAGGGGAGGAGTTTATAAACTTAAGAAATGTATAATTTAGTGAGTATTGTCTTATATTTAATTGTTTGTATTTAATTAAATAATGATTTTTGGCACAAATAGTATGCATTACGGCGGGTCGATTTAAAAATCGCTCAACGTTCAAGGAAAATCGTATTCTAGGGATCAAAATAAGAAACTTTGCCGAAGGAACCATACCTCTAAAACGAATTCTGATGTCCCGACTTTTGACCCGTAGGGTCATATTTTGAAAAAGCCCACTTTAATATTTCAGAAAGTAGGAGGAATCTCTCCAAGATTATGGGAGCTGCTTCTTCTCCGGGAGACGCGCTAGCAGATTAATGCAGAAATCATCATTCTATGTGACCGTTAAGGGGTTAAAATTTATGTTGAAGAGGGCCTTTTTAGCCGTGTTTTTATAGCAAAATGTACAAATCTCGGGATAGAGATATTTCAGAAAGTAGGAGGAGTCTTTCCAAGATTAGGGTCTCTATTTCTTCTCCGGAAGACGCTCTAGCAGATGAATGTATAAATTATATTCGATTGGGGTTGGATTCGATTGGGGAACTCTAAATGGCTCAAAGTGGGATTTTTCAAAATTTCACCCTACGGGTCAAAAGTCGGGACATCAGAATTCGTTTTAGAGGTATGGTTCCTTCGGCAAAGTTTCTTATTTTGATCCCTAGAATACGATTTTCCTTGAACGTTGAGCGATTTTTTTGCCTCCATACAAATCGGCCCGGCCTAGTATGCATAATTGTTTATAATAATTACAATAGTTTACAGCAAAAATGCGATAAACATACGACTACCTAGATTAATGAACAGTTTGGTACTGAAAATGAGCAAGCATGACTTCCAATTTTTAACTAGATTAATGAACAGTTTAATATTGAAAATGAGCAAAATCGGTCCAGCGGCTCAAAAGTTATGAGTGAAAATGCGAAGGTACCTCTAAATTTTCCATACAAATTGGTATATTATAGTACAATTTCATAGTAGCGTTTGGTATATAAATGTTTTTCATCAGCTTAGAGGTTAATAATAATTTTGTATTCACCTCAAATTTGTAGTTCACCTTAAAAACTTTTTTCAATTCAACATTTTTGTTTTTGCAGCAAAAATTGTTTTTTACCTCAAAAATGTTTTTTACCACTCAATTGTTTTACACCCAGAAAAGTTTTTCACCACAAAATTCTTTGTTCACCTCTACACTGAGAGAATTATCCTTCATGATATTAATGTAACAATAGAAAAACACAATTTTCTAAAAATTATAATATAGAATTCGGACTACCAGGACAACCCTGGTTACCATTTCATTAAAGATATTTTTTTTTTTGAAGTTTCATAGAATTTCCAAAATTTTCATAGAACATAGAAAAAAGTTCAAACTATTGAAATATGAAAAAAAAAACAAATCTGATGCTAGTAAACCCCTTAAAAATTAAAAAAATATCTGTTATTTTCGGTTCCTGTTAAAAAATGGTCTGCGACCATGTCCGTTTAAAACTTAATTTAATGCTGTTTTTAATGATTTTTTTATATGTTTTAAATTTTAAGGTATTGAGCTTGTGCTTTAAAACGTTCACTTAAAAATGTTTGAAGTTTAGTGTTTAATTACGCAGGAGGACAGACAGAATTATGACTTAAAAATTAATAAGGCTATGACCAACAATTCTATATATATACGCTGATTTCAAGGGCGTAATTTAATTTTTCGATCTATGCACGCATTAAAAAGACACTTGAATATGTTTGATGGTAATTATTTATGTATTCAAATTTTCAAACCTAAGCAAAGATATATTTGCAATATTAATTTTTTTAGATATTATATTTGGACATGCAAACATACTTATAATAAACATATATATATTTTCATCCAAACATATATATGTTTGCCAAAAAATATATATGTTTACAAGCAAACATAATTATATTCACAAGCAAACATGTTATATTAGAAACATGGGAAATGGAAATGTTGTCCAAACAAAAGTATATTTACCAGCATTTATATTTCCAGCAGGGCGTGTTTTTTCAGCGTGTGGTACAGTTTTTCCACATCATTACTTTAAAGTTTGGCGCATGTAAATGCAGTGTTTACAAGCAAACATAATTATATTCACAAGCAAACATGTTATATTAGAAACATGGGAAATGGAAATGTTGTCCAAACAAAAGTATATTTACCAGCATTTATATTTCCAGCAGGGCGTGTTTTTTCAGCGTGTGGTACAGTTTTTCCACATCATTACTTTAAAGTTTGGCGCATGTAAATGCAGTGTTCTAACATTTTTAAAATGCAATCAATCTAATTCCTTTCTGTTGAAATGTAAAGACAAGTCTTGTATTCTTATTTGAGGTACATATTTGATTAACAAAACTACAGATTTAAGCCCGCTATTTAGCGGCTCCTCTTATTTTTTTTTCCAAATTTGACCTTAACAAATGGTCATGCGGTAGAAAGAACCTATTACTCGCTTAATTACTTTTTTTATATTATATTTTTTTTCTGATGATGGGAACCTAGAAAATTCCCGAAATAGATCTATCAACACATTCCTGAAAGGGTCAAATAATAAATTTGAAAACAAAAAACTCTATAGATTATTTGTTAGGACAATATCCTAATGAAGAAATATAGAGTATGGCCTCGAACTTGAATAATTTTCATTTTCATTTTTTTTTTTACTTTAAACAAGTACACAGAAAAAAAATATTAGGCCTATTGTTAATTAAAATGTAGTTTTATAACAGAGCACAACTTGTGATCTGTAATAACATAAATTTGAAAATATTTTTTTTTGTTAGTATAATTAAAAGTTAGTCTGCAACAAAAGATATTTTTTTTGTGTACATAAAATGCTTGATGTTATGTGTTTAATGTTTTTATGTTGTTTTATGTTTAAATAAAATGCAATTGAATTCAAAATGCACATATTAACTGTACATATTAACTGTTTTTATTTTTTTATTTACAGTTTTTTGAAAAAAATACATGGCAACACTGGTCATAACTCATTTTGTAAATGGTTTTTATATTTGCTTATGAAAAAACCGCAAAAAATTTGTATACTCTCTTAGTCGGTGCATTGAAAAGAAAAATAAAAAATAAGTGGTTACCAAAATAATTAGTTATTCGTATGCTTATAAGCAACTAGAAAAATATGTGGTTATAAGTTTTTAAATAATAAGGGTTACCCTTATATTTATCAGGAATTAAAAACTAAGTAGTTGACAAAAAGATATCATATTTGTAATTAGATAAGTAGTAGCGCGTAAGCTTGACTGCTTATAAAAACGACTTCGTCAAACAAAAATAACTAGTGCTGACGCCAAATAATAATGAGTTAAGATATTTATTTTCATTATAAAATCTTACATTACCACTTAACTGGTAATAAAAGATTTTGCTGGGTTAGAATAAAAAAATACGACTTCGGAAACAATTAGCAATAACACATTATTTTGCAATAACATATAAGCACTTCTATAATCCATTATCAGTAAGTCATTATTTTATATTTCAAATTAATATAACATATCATTACTTGGTAATCTATACGTTAATGACATGTCCTTACCATGTTTTTGCTGGGTACAACAGAAATAAAGGAAATAATAAAGACAAACAAAAGACAGATACAACAACTCAGTATTTTATTTGTCTTATAAATACAGAGCTGCATTTAAGTTGTCGTAATATTTATAAATAAAATGTTCACGAATAGATGCGCTTGGTTTTCTGCTAAAAATTTTACCAAAAATTAGTAGGTTTTACAGTTTTTTTGCTGTTTTTATTCTACACTCAAAAAAAGTTTGTAAAGTCAGCAAAAAATTTTGCTGAATCAGCAAAATTTTAGTCAGGAGGGTGCTTGTAAAAAAATTGCTAATGTCAGCAAAATCTTTTGCTGAAAATCAGCAACTGGCGAAGATAATTATAGAAACGAAACTAAAAACAAAAACAAACGAAACGAAAAAATCAACCCTTTTTTTGCAACAAGAAAAAGGAACCATAAAAATCTACCTAAGATGTGTGTCTTTGTCTTTCGCTTTACTCTGTCTACATGTCTGTATATGTTTGTTTGCAATTTGACCACACTAGATTATTAATCTATAAACATTTAGTTTAGAAATACATATTAAATTTAAATATTTTATTTTGTCTTTTATTTAATTAATAGACAATTATTTTCACAAGCCGGTGACAAAATTTAAGTTGTTTTATTCCTCAATTTTGTTTTATGTAATAAAAACAAAATCTTCCATGGTTGAATTTTTTATATGTCTTATTAAAGTTGTACTTTTTATTATCATATTCCTCTTCTCTACTACATCTTGACATGCCGCGACATCTGCTTTATTGTGCGCATATCTTTCAATCTAGTTGTCGTCCACACTATTAATGTGCTTATCAGCACAATTTTTTTTAGCAAAATAAATTAGTAAAACCTTAGTATAATATTAGTGAAACATTAATTCAAAACAGCTAAGTGCTGAATTAGTATAACAAAAATTTTAGCTTAATACAGAATTTTAGCAAAAAATTTGCTAACAAATAGTATACCTGATTTACAAGACGTTTTACTAACTTTTCTACTAACTTATTTTTTCGAGTGTACTAATATTTAGCAAAAATATTCTGCTAATTTTATAGCTTTTTCCTGTAACATAAATTTTTACTAATTTTCAGTAACTTTTTCTGCTATTTTTACAGATTTATTTTTATGAGTGTTGGAGTTATAGTTCTAATACATTTTATTTAAAATAATCTGGTTTTAAAGCCTTTTTAACGTAATATTTTCACCAGTTGTTATGTTTTATAACAATTTAAGAATTTTTTTTTTAACTGATTTTTAATTTTAACATAATTATTTTAAAAAATAATATATTTTTTTTTTACCATCCTTTAAATATTTATTTAATTTTTGCTTTTATAACAAAGTTTCATGCACTGCATTTATATTTTGTTAATAACTTTTAAACAAGTTAAAAAATAATTTGTTGTTGCTGTTTTTTTTTATTTCAAATTAAATGTAAAAAAAAAAAAAAAAAATTGCGCGCGCGATTTTATTTCACATCAAAACAAAAATGACATGTGTAGTCTTCGTAGTATTAACAAGTTCTGAAATAATATTATTTATATGCGTTGCAAAAATAATTATTCTTTTGGATTTTTGTTTGTTTGTGCTTCTCTTAAAGACAAACAAATAAAAAACAAAAATATAAATCATTTAAAAGTGGAAATGCTAAAATGAGAGAATTTAAATTTACAATAGAAGTCAACTTATTGTTAAAGAGAATATAGTGTACATTTAACGAATACTCAAACATTTTCATATAATTACCTTAACATGTTCCTTATTAAATATTAATCATACGCAGTGAAAATCGTTAATTGTTATTAGTTAAAGCAAGCATTGAATGAATGCTTGGTTGTAGCATAAAAACCGGAAAATAGTAAGTTATAAATTCACATATTTTATGTAATTTTTTATTAAATTGATTTAGTCTTTTCTGTCTAGTATTTAATATAACGTTTAATCGATTTCGACATTTAATTTTTTGTGTAGTAATATTTAATCAAAAATAGTTTTATGGCCTGTTTCTCGATTTCGAAAGAATGCTTTCTTTCGCTTTCTAAGCGAAAGAAAATTGATTTGGGTTTCTCTAACTAAATTTCTATGCGAATGATGACTTGAAGTACAAGTCGAATGAAAACGTAACAGTTTTCATACAAAATTTGGTTTCTCTATTTCGAACGAGTTGTCAACAGTGCGAACGTAAATGTCAAAACCAGTCACTTGCTTTTTGGTTTTCGAGTAACAAAATATTTTCAAAAAAATATATCATTCATTCCATTAGAAAACTCAAAAAATCTGAACACGGGTGCTCTGAATTTGTTTATTTTTTGTACAAGAATACTCTATGGTCCCATTTGTACATTTCCTTTTTCAAATCTCCAAATTTGTAAAAACTCGTGATATTACTCACGTTTTTAGTTCTCATAAATATCAAAAAAATGCTAAAAGCACTTCACTTTGAAGTGCCATAACTTTTTAATTGCATATCGCATGTTATTAATTTAAACGATATTTGGAAGATGCACTTGTCTTCTTTAAAGCTGGATTTTTAAACAAAATGATTGCTAAAAAAAATACATACTTAATGCAAATGCAGTTTTCTAATGCATTTTTCAAATCTTCCCCCCTACGATTTTCAAAAAAAAATACAGTTTACTAAAATATGGAATATTAGCTAATTATAATAATAATGATTTAAAAAAAATTTTTTTTTTTTATTCTATAAAATGGAAATATTTTTATAAAACACTTTTAGCATTTTTATCAAATTTATGAAAATTAAAAATGTGCATAAAATCGCGATTTTTACAAATTTCGAGATCTGAAAAAGGCTATGTGCAAGTGGGACTATAGAGTATTCTTGTACAAAATATAAAAAAATCGGAGAATCTAAAAAAAAAATCCTCAGTTTACAATGTTCTTTGCTGGAATGAATGATATAATACAAAATTATAAATATTTAAAAAAAAAGAATGAATAACAAAATAACACGAATATTTGTAGTTTTTTAAGAACTTTAAATTTCAGCTTAATGAAATCCACAATGGAACAGCTGAAAACGCTGGTGTATTTTTGATTTTCTTCTTTTGATTTATTAATTTTTCTTTTGTTTTATTTATTTGTTTTAATTATTTATTTGTCATATACAGCTGATCACTGTTAAGTAGTGTTGTATTTATCTTCAAACAATTTAGTAGTATTTTTGGTATTTTTAAAGGAAATTGTAATAGAAGTTTAAAATATCCGGTCTGGCACCACTATAATTTGTAAATACGTAAAACACAAAAATTGACACACGTAAGTATAGGCGAACGATAGCTTTCGAAATAGAGAAACCCAAATTGAGTCGAGTTCGAGTGACTTGCTTGCGTTCGCTTAGGTTTTCGTTCGAGATCGTGGAACAGGTCATTAGTTATTTTTATTGTTGGTTTTTTTTTTTTTTTTTTTTTTGAATGTGCATTAAGTAGATTCGGTTTGTAATTTTTAAATCATTTAAACTTGATTTTACAATACAAGTAATTGTTTCATGTGGGTCATTTTGACCGTTTCGTACAGTTGTTTTTACTGCATTATGTAGTTTATTTAGAAAAAAAAAAATTACTACAATATTACTAATTTTTTTTTTAAATATAGTCATCGCCTTTTTGATTAGATTTGTAGTTGTTTTAACTGTCATTTTTAGTTTGAAATTAAAAAAAATATATAGAAAAATCCTGTTAAAATTATTAATGATATTTCAGTTATTTCGCTAACGATATTTTAGGGATAACTACAGCCAGTTCAAAATGTTTTAAGTCGATAACGATATTTTTTAAATAAAAGTAAAGTAATAATAATAGTCTAATAAAATGTAAGTGCTATTGTCAAAAAGTTATAAAAAGTGTTATTCTGTAAATTTCCTTGCGAGTATTTTTTGGTCAAAAGTGTAAAACTTAGCCCTATATGGATGAAGTTACATAAAATAATTATTTTTTAGCAAGTGCAGTTTGTTTTTTTTTATCAATTTAATGGCTTTACAATCTTGTAGTCATAACTAAGTGTCATGGGTCTTTTTTGACCCCAGAAAGCTAAGGGTAAATATTTTTGGAGATAAAAGTAATGATAATTATTGTCTAATCAAATGTTAGTGATATTTTTTCGAAAACTATGCAAATTTTGATAAAAAACACTCTAATTTTGTTTTCAGAAAATGTCCTGGAAAGGAATCGCTACAAACACAAGCTCGAATTATCATTTTCGAAATTTATTTATTTTTTCTTTAATAACAACTATTATATTATAAAAATAACAATCGACATCTTCTAATTGGGTATTTTCCAAAATCTTTAAAAAGAATTTAAAAAAAAGACGTTTTTGCATTTTTATCAAATTCGTGGTTCATTTTGAATTGCAGGCTAAAGCGGGTTAATGATATCCGATAAAGTCAGAATTCCATATCTGAATAGTTTTGGGTATATTAAATGAATAAATCAAATAAAAAATAAATTTTTTCGAGACTTTGAATTTTGGGGAAATTTTTAATAATAATACATCTTTTTTCAAAATGGCAGGGGTGCCGTGGAATTCGGCACTGTTTAACGTTTGACAAAAAAAAAATCAATTTTTTCCATTTGAAACCATTTGTAATAAATCTGGGGGTGTAATGGACGAAAATCCACAAATTGTTATTTTAAGGGGCATCCTAATGTATATATTTTAACTGAGGAAAGATATTGCAATCATTTCATTTAAACTAGTAAGTCATTACCAAGAATTAATTAAAATCCTTTACTTTTTTTTTATTTCTTAATAAAATTTGATGAATTCTTAATCGTAAACTCAAAAAAATTTCCATTCTGTCTTGTCCTTTTACTAATCAATAAAACGTTTAACCGACTAACGCAGTAACAAATTTTTGCTAACATAAAAGCGAATGTTCCTGATTTTATTTATTCCACATTTAATTGTGAATTTTAATCATATTATTTAAAATGTAGTATTTTGACTGTTTATGTGGTATATTTCAGTTTATAGTTTTTAATACATTTGCATTTGATTTTAAATACAAGTAATTGTTTCATGTTGATCATTTTGTCCTTTTGTGAAGTTGTTTTTACTACATTTGTAGTTGTTTTTAGTAGATAGAAACTACAACATTTTTAGTCATATTTATGAAGAATACAGTCATCTTCGTTTTAATAACATTTGTAGTTATTTCAACAGAAATTTTCAGTTTATAGTTTTTAATACATTTGCATTTGATTTTAAATACAAGCAATTGTTTCATGTTGATCATTTTGCCCTTTTGTGAAGTTGTTTTTACTACATTTGTAGTTGTTTTTAGTAGATACAAGTTACAACAATTTTAGTCATATTTATGAAGATTACAGTCATCTTCGTTTTAATAACATTTGTAAAGGGTCCGCCATCTAACGTTTTTTTTTTTTTCAACTAGTACTTATTTCGTGAATGGTAACACTTAGCTCATGTCTGATTTCACAGATAATTACTTTTATCCTTCCGCTGAACGAATATGGTCCGTATGTTCGTTATCTTGTGAAAAAAGTGAAAGAAACTGGCATCCTCATCGATAAACCAAAGCGTGAAAAGCCAAAAACAGTGCGTACACCCGAGAATATTGCTGCTGTGGCAGAAAGTGTGCGTGAAGCGCCGTCAACATCAATTCACCGTCGTTCTCAACAATTGAACATTTCGGAGACATCATTGAGACGAGTTTTGCATAAAGACCTTGGTATGACGCCATACAAAGTCCAATTGGTTCAGAAGTTCAAAAAAAAAAAGTTATTTGGCGGACCTTTAGTTATTTTAACAGAGTCATACATAGTATAATATAGCAACATTACTCTTTTTCTGTCATTTAAAAAAATAAAGTAGTATTTGTACCCATAGACTTTGCAATATTATTGTGCAATACTTTTGCACAAAATATGGCACCACTCTTTTCTTCTCTTGTGGAAGGATTTACAAATTGCAGAATGTGCCCAACACACTATAAAATATTTTTCACATTTTTTGGTTGCGCAATATGAATCCGAACCGTATTGATTTTTTCCAAAATATTGTACAACCTTCCAATATGACATGCACACTGTTAATATTTTGCACAATAGCAGAAGTTGCACAACAATATTATGTTTTGTATGGGTACCTTTATGGTTCTTACTACACCTATATGAAATATGAACACGCTCTCAATTTTATAGTGAGTCGGGCTGCCATATTATATATTATGCCCTGAGTGTAGTAATTGTAAAATATTTCTGAGTTTATTTTCGAGTTCTATATAGATTTGTCTTCGTATTGTCATGTTTGCTGGGATATGGTAATAGAACAAATTATTATGATTAACCTGACCAACCATTCTAAGGCTGATTCCACATTGAATTTTTTCCGCTTTCTAAACTCAAATCCCGCTTTTTGTATATTGCAACCTTCTAATAGATTTTTCTTAGACACCAGTAAAATATTTGAAAAACGTTTATTTATTCAGAAATTTTTAGGTTTTTATTGAAATAAAGTTAACAGAGCCAGGGATGGGACTTTGAAATCTTTGATTAGTGCCGATTTGAAGCCTAAAATCTGCCATAAAAGTGGGTTTGAGTTAAGATTATTTAAAGTTATTTATCTTTTTATAAAAGTATTAATTTTTTACGAAGAAATATATAGAACATTTTTGTATTATTCAGAATTTTATACACAATTATTTTTGGGAGAGTTTTTCACAAGCACTTTAAACTAAAAATAGCTGATAAATATTTTTTTTATTAAAACTAACAAATTTCCCACACAAAATGTTTTCAATAGCTATTTTGTAAAAAAAAATTATATTTAAGATTAGACTTTTTAGAATGATAACAAATACAATATCCTGAGGAATATTTACTCGGAAAGGCATAAACATAACGCAAATTGTTATTAATTTGTCAGTGTAAGATTGTCTTAAAAACTTCTTTACGTGATTTTAATTGAAAACTCGATACTTGATGATAAAATACGTATTTTTACACAAAAAATTCTATATCACGCTTTTTGCATCAAAATCCCGCTTTTTCTTCTGTCGTGTCTCGCTTTTTGATCAGAAACAGTTGGTCACGTTAATTATGGTCTACTTTTTACAACTCATGTCAAGTCAGAAAGTCTACTTAATTGTGTGCAATTATTGTTCATTTGTCAGTTGTGATTTGATTTCAATTTTTGAACCCCTACAAAGCAATACATCCATTTTTTTTTAATTGTATTGAGATCTTTAGATAATTAAATTTTTTTTTTTAAGAGAAGCAACACTCAGAAAATTCTTCCTATTTATTAATGTGTTGCTTTCTTTGAAAATTGGTTAGAGGAGAGATGAAAGGTGGGGAAAGATGAAGGGCTTCAAACATGGAAACAATATAATTGCGCGTGATAATAAGTCTTAGAACAGTTTTTGCTCGCACCTGATGGAGAGTTGGCGAACTTATTGAAGCTTTTTGGTTCATAGCAATGATTCATTATTTTACTTCGGTGGGGTTAAGGGCTATGGGTACACCGAAGTTGGGCGCTGCGATACATATGAGGGATAGAAAACTCATACATATTATATATACACAGAAAATTTATGAAAAAAAAACTACTGCAATTGATACCTACACTCAAAAAAATCAGTAAAGTCAGCAAAACAAAATGCTGAGTCAGCAAAATTGTATTCAGGAGGTTGCTTGCAAAAAAATTGCTAATGTCAGTTAAAGTTTTGCTAACATTTAGTGGATTAAAAATAAGAAGATTCTTGCTAAAAATTAATAAAATTTTTGCTGAATATTAGCAGGCTGGAAAAAAATCAACAAATTTGTATAAAAATTATACTTTAGTTAATTTATTTGCTGAAAATCCAAAAAAAAAAATTAGTAAGGATTTAAACAAAATTGGCAATACATTAAAAAATGTAAAAATGTCCATACGTTGACGACATGAATTAATTTAATATCTAAAATTATATAGAAATAATTATGTATAACCTAAACAAAAATGATGACAATTTGGAGTGAAGCTAAATGCCGTAGATAATTCTAGAAACAAACAAAAAAAAAACAAAATTTGACATAAACAACCTTTTTTTTTTTGCAAATAGAGAAAGGAAATATAAAAAATTACCTAAGATGTGTGCCCTTCTCTTTCGCTTATGTCTGTCTACCTAAAAGTATATTTGTGTGCAATTTTGACACATTACCAATATAAAAATTTAGTTTACAAATACGCATAAAAACGCATAAAAAAATCTTCTATGGTTGATTTTTTTATGTCTTACAAGAGTTGTACTTGTTACTATCATTATCATCGTCTGTACTACATCTTGACATGTCGCGACATCTACTTAATTCTTTCAATCTGGTTTTCTTTCACACTATTAATGTGCTTAGCACAATTTTTTTTTGCAAAATAAATTAGTAAAACATTATTAATATATGTATTAGTAAAACATTAATTCAATACTGTTAAGTGCTGAATAAGTATAACTAAAATTTTAGTTGAAAACCCAATTTCAACAAAAAATTTGCAGAGAAATAGTATACTTGATTTACAAGACGATTTACTAATTTTTCTATTGACTTATTTTTTTTTTTTTTTTTTTTTGAGTGTACTAATTGTCAATCTATAGCTATCATTTCATTTTAATATCATTGAAATAGTAAGCCCATACCATAAAGTTTGACAGTAGAATCTACTGAAAATTACAGTTAAAACAACTGTAGTTTCAGTTAAAATCCGACAAAGGTAGCTGATTTCGAATGATGAAAACCAACTTATAAATGTAGTAAAAACAACTAACAATATAGTAAAATCAACTGATAATTTTTTTATTACAAAAATTATGAAACTGTTAAATTTTTTTTAAAACTACTGTTTTTAACAGTTATTTTTAAAATATTTTGTTCTGTTAACAGTATGTATAGTTGACCTTTTTATTGTTCGTTTGTTGATTTATTGTGACCTCAAGCCGACAATAAATCAATATTTTTTTTCTTTCAATTACAATAAAAATTTGTATTTCCTACATCTTCCTTAAAAATTCAAAATTCCAAACGGAACTCCAGTTATAACGTTTTTATGAAATTTTCTAATTATTATTTGCCAACTAAGAGCATAATAATAAAAACAAATATAAACTAAACGATAATTAAAAAAAAAAATAACTCGACATACGCCCATGTCCCTACTTTAGAACGTTTTGCAATTAGAACGAATTTGTGAAATCACACGAAATTGAAATTTGGTGTTCTCAAATCCTAAAAGGTTTCGTATGGAAAATAAAAAACATATGGAAAGTAAAATGCTTTTAAGAAATGCTTCTAATATTGTTGTCAATTTGTTTGAGTGTTTTCTAGAACATCAAAACAAAAAAATGTTTTTTTGGAGTATAGACAATACAACCAAAAATACAATAAAATCAGAAATAAGTAAAAAAAGTTTTAAATTTTTAATATTAAGCACCATTTTTGACTCTAAATCGTAATTTATTAGAAAAAAGGGTATTCGTTTTACTTTCGACCAGGCTTTTTTACACGAATTAAAACGAATAAAATATAGGGAAAATCGTTCTGATTTAATCGCAAGAACACCGAAAAATTCTAAAATTTTCACTTTAGCTTTGATTTAAAAGCCGTAACAGGGGTGATAATCTTTTTTTTTTCAAATAACTAACCAAAATTAACTGTTTACTCCAAAATTACTGTTTTGGTAGTTGTTTATTAAAATACCCAATTGTTACCAAAATACAGTTATTTTCTTCTTTTATTTTTTTAAATAACTGTCATTATAGTGGTTTTGTATTTTTTTTTTATAGAAAAACAACTACTAATGATTACTAAACAAACAACTGTAAAACTTGTTTGAGTGTAAACGAGAACTTTTAAAAACTCGATATAATCTTCTATTTTGAAATAACTAACAACAATTTACTGCTTACTGCAAAATTACTGTTTTGGTAGTTGTTTAATAAAATACTAAAATAACTGCTTCCAACAACTGTTAAAAATACAGTAGTTTTCTTCAGTTGTTTTTTAACATAACTATCAAAATAGTTGTATTGTATTATTTTTTCATAGAAAAACAACTGTAATTGCAGTTGAAAACAACCACTACTGATTACTTTATAAACAACTGGCATGCAGTAACTGTAAAACTTTTTTGAATGTGAAGCAGTTTCATGACAGTGAAACAATTTGTCGATAAAGAAATATTTTTGTATAATTTTTTTTTCAGTGTAGAGCATCACAAAATTTTATGCGCTGGTATATCTGACGTTTGTTTTAAAACAATCAGTGCATTTTATTACGAAAAAAAAATAATTAGTTATGATATTTTTTTACAAAGTAAGTTGAGTACTTAAGTTTACAAGTCATTGTCATAATTTAATTTGATTGAATTTTGGTCTATAATAGAAATTGACAAATGTATCGTTATTGTTGATATACGAGCATGATGACGTTAAACTTAAACGTGTTATTTTTCTAATATTTATTTGAGGTTTCTTAAATGAAAACCTATCATAAGATATTAGAGCTCAAAGCGGTTTATTTGAAATGAAAGAAAAGATGTTAACATACATGTTTAATATTTGATATGGATATTTTAACATTTTATTGTCTGAATATAAAATAATATAAAATATTATTGAAGTAACAATAATAAAATGTTTATTCGAAATAAATTAAAATTTTATTTAAGCTAGGACCATAAAATAATTACCTTTAACTAAAATTCAGTTATTTTTAACTGTTGAAATCCCACTAACAAATGCAATAAAAATAACTGACAATGTCGTTAACGTAACGGACAATTTTTAACTACAAAAATTTTGAAACAACTGAAAAAATTGGTAAAAATTACTGTTTTTAACAGTTATTTTTTCGGTATTTACGTTTTACTGTTATAACGTTTTTGTTAAGCCTGTTTGATACCTGCTCTTTTGCAGCAACTTTAACAGAGTTTTTCTATAAAATGTTTAAAAAAAACAACAGGTAATATCAAAAAATGTAAAGTTTTTGTTAGAAAAACCCTGGTAAAGTTGCTGCAAAATGACAGGTGTCATACATTATTAATATATTATTAATATATTTCAAAATATAAATATATTAATAATAACAAATATAAACTAAACAATAATTTTTAAAAACTCGACAAAATTTTGTACACTCAAAAAAAAAGTTTGTAAAATCATAAAACATATTTTTGTGATTTTTTTAAAAATAATTTACAATAATTACGAAATATAAAAATTTTGATTTTCCCACATTGATATCATATAGTAATTTAATATCTGAAAATATATAGAAATAAATATATATAACAAAAATTTTCTTTCAACTACTTACATCAATGGTTGTCTAAATGATGCTATATTTTAAGGACGCAACTGCCGAAGATAATTATAGAAACGAAACGAAAAAATAAACAAAAACAAACGAAACGAAAAAACAACCATTTTTTTGCAATAAGAAAAAGGAACCATACTAAGATGTGTGTCTTTGTCTTTCGCTTTACTCTGTCTTCATGTCTGTATATGTTTGTTTGCAATTTGACCACACTAGATTATTAATCTATTAACATTTATTATAGAAATATATATTAAATTTAAATATTTTCTTTTGTCTTTTATTTTATTAATAGACAATTATTTTCACAAGCCGGTGACAACGCAAAATTTAAGTTGTTTTAATCCTCAATTTTGTGTTATGTCTGAAAAATAGATACAAAAGTCCATGGTTGATTTTTTTATATGTCTTATTAGAGTTGTACTTTTTAGTATCATTTTCCTCTTCTCTACTACATCTTGACATGCAGCGACATCTGCTTCATTCTGCGTATATTCTTCAATCTGGTTGTCGTCCACACTATTAATGTGCTTATCAGCACAATTTTTTTTAGCAAAATTAATTAGTAAAACATTAGTATATTAGTAAAGCATTAGTATAAAACAGTTAAGTGCTGAATAAGTATAACAAAAATTTTAGCTGAAAACACGATTTTAGCAAAAAAATTTGCTAAAAAATAGTATACCTGATTTACAAGACGTTTTACTAACTTTTGTACTAACTTATTTTTTTGAGTGTATTTATTAAATATTTAAATACCAAAATAACTGTTTTTTTTTTTAAAGAGAAGCAACACTCAGGAAATTCTTCCTACTTATTAATGTGTTGCTTTCTTTGGAAAGGGGATAGTGGAGAGATGAAAGATGGTGAAGGATGAAGGGCTTCAAACATGGCAACACTGTAATTGCGCGAGATAAGTCTAAGAACAGCTGTTGCTTGCCACCTGATGTAGAGTTGTCGAATTTATTGAAGCTTTTTTGTTTAATAGCCCTGATTCATTATTTTACTTCGGTGTACATATAAGAGATAGAAAAACTCATACATATTATTTTTCTAAATTCATGTTGTCGCCGCCGGGGATCGAACCCGGGACCATCAGTGTAACAGTCCAACGCGCTAAGCATTACACCACAACTGCTTTAAACAATTGTTACGAAAATGCAGTATTATTCTTTAAATTACTGTCATAATAGTTGTTTTGCTTTGATCGATTACGAAATGGAGTGATAAATTGTTAAGAAAATAGTAAAATATAGTAAAACTGAGAAAAACGCAGATTTACTTTTTAATGCTGCACGTTTTTTAGCCAAATTTGATACCCGAATATTAATGAAGGTCTTTTATCTTTCATGCACACAGAGAAAAATTTAGCTATTTGCCAACTGAAATTCATTTACTACGACTCAAATTTGGTTATTACGAATTTCAGACGGTTGGCACAACTTAACATTAGTTTTCACAACAAAGTGCGGTTAATTCAACTGAATTTTAGTTGCAACAACCAAAATATTCATAAATCGAATGTAAATATCGTTGTACTAACAGAATTTATAAGTTGTTACTATTAGTATACACTTTTTAATTCGGTTGGCACTTTATTTTTCTGTGTGTGTATTTATAATATCATAATAAGATAAAATATTTGATTTTTTAAATTTTATGTATGATAAACTGCGTTAAATGCAAAATTTTAAATACCATTAAAATCAGTGTGGCCCAGTGTTACCATATTGCCAGTTTTAACTGTTTTTTCCAGTTTTTTAGGATGCGTAACAGTTTTCCAGTTTTTCATGAAAAAAAAACAGTTTTTGTTTAATTTCAGCCTTTTTTCAGTTTTTCCAGTTTTCAACAGTTTACCTGCTCGATTTACTTTCTTTTACTTGAATTTATAAATTTAATACAAAAGTTGCACAAAATGTTTCAATAAAAAATAATGCTAATCATTGAATGCAACTGTGTAGTAAGTTTTAATTCCCTTTTTAGCATTTGTTTGTGTTAAAATTTTGTGGAATCAAACGAAATGAAAATCAAATTGAATCAAAAAGTGTATAACTGATATTTTTATGTAATTAAGTAAGATCTCAAAATGTGATGAATTATTTTGTTTTTTTATGGTTTATTTATATTTTTTAAATATAAATATGTTTTTTTATATAATATTTTTTTTTTTTTACTTTAAACAAGTACACAGAAAAAAAACATATTAGGCCTATTGTTAATTAAAATGTAGTTTTATAACAGAGCACAACTTGTGATCTGTAATAACATAAATTTGAAAATATTTTTTTTTTTGTTAGTATAGTTAAAAGTTAGTCTACAACAAAAAATATTTTTTTTGTGTATATAAAATGCTTTATGTTATGTGTTTAATGTTTTTTATGTTGTTTTATGTTTAAATAAAATGCAATTGAATTCAAAATGCACATATTAACTGTTGTTTCTACTGTTTTTTATTAAAAAAAAAAAAAAAAAAAAACAGTTTTTTCTTAAAAAAACAGTTTTTTTTACAGTTTTTTTGAAAAAAAATACATGGCAACACTGGTGTGGCCGAAATATTTAGGATCAATTGTCGGTAATCCTGTTTTCGATTTTAGGGGTAATTTTTGTACCGCAGTGTTATAAATTTTCTTTTTTATATCGTTAACATTGGTAGCAATCTTTGCATAGAAATAAATTTTAAAATTATTTTGCCTTAAAGTGCCCTCTATTGGAAATATTTGCAAACAAAGTTGAAACTTTGACCGAATATAAATCATATAAGGACGGCTAAAGGTATTTAAAATTAATTTAATAATTTTATTTTTGTATAAATTTGTGAGGAAATCTTTTTTCAAAAATGCATGAAATTTGAATTTTTTTTTAATTAACCGATTTTTAAAATTTTTTGTAAAAATATCCTATATTTTTATATTTTTTTAAAATTGTTAAATGGCAACCCTGGCAATATTTTTATAAGTACTTTTGTGTTTTAATAAAAACCAGTAAGTTAAGTGAAAAAGGTATACATTTTGGAAGATTTTAGAATTTGTGAATTTAAAAAATTCATGGTCCGATCGGTCAGATTTTCTAAAATTGTACACAATTGCTAAACAAATTATTAGCAGACAAATACATTTCCATATTGTCTCATCCACATAATAATCAAAAATATATAAGAATAGACTTTTTTACAATTTTAAATAATTTTTGAAAAAGGTCCCATCAAAAAGTGTAAAAAATTGATTTTTTCAAATAATTATTTGGCAACTCTGAACAACGATATATCACCAAGGTTTATCCAAGGTTTTTCAACTGCTTAATTATCTTTATCAATTGAAAAATATAAAAATACTGGCTTGAAAATGAAACACTTGGTCAATGAGTTAATATTTTTTGTTTGTTTTTCATATTTCAAATTAGTTCAGAAAAATCAAAAATATCGCGGTTTTCAAAATTCCGAATCCCGGGATTTATGAAAATTAGTCCAGTTCATTGCATCATTTTCCATGTGCAATAAACTATTTATTTTTGTAAATAAAAAATACTCAATTATATTGCAAATTTTTATTAAAATTAATAATTTATTAGGCAACAAATATTACTTTTTTAAATAAATATAAATGCCTAGATGCAGTTAACCATGATGTATCTACGATGTCCAACGTCTTTAGAAGTTTGAAAATTTTGCGTCGTAATAAATCCAACATATTGTGCCTGAAAAATAAAACAATACAATTAGAAATCAGATTTTAATTTTTATTTATAAGATATTACTTACATTCCTTATAAATTTTCGTTTTTCACCGCCAATTTGGTATTATTTTTATTTAATTAAATTGCATCAGAAATAAAAGGCTTTAGAAACTCCACCTTAGTGCTGCCAAACCCACTTTTTAAAAAACGTAAATTTTTGTGGAAGCAATCATCATTTTGAGAATGAGAAATCGTCCAAAATCGTCATTCCCAAAACTCCTTAAATTTCAGAAAAAAAAAAATGAGAAAGTTTACTCAAAACTTAGTTTTGATCACTTTATTTGTAATTATTTCACCATTTGGATGTCCTTTATTATCAGCTCCTTTACTAAAGCCTCCGTGTCTTAAGAACACAACTGCCAGGAATAGAATTTGAAAATCATCGACCTATTTAAAAATTGCAAAATTCCATATCAAAATGTTAATTTTAAAATTTTTTTTCGATATTTAAAACAAAATTTGTTCATTTAAAAAATTGACATTCAAGTTTAGCTAGAATTAAAATCGTGAAAATCACTCTTTTATCAGTGATTTTAAAGGTAAATGATTTAAATCATTTAAATAATTAACATCTTTTGGATTTAACTTCCTAAAATATATAAAAAATAATCGGTAAATAAATAGGTTTTGATCGATTTGAGACCATTTTATCATATTTATTTCGATTTTTTATTTTGATTATATATTTTTTTTGCACACTAGAGTAACAGCTTTTTTTTTTTTTTTGCTAAATTTTTACCTACACGTAATGGGCAATTATGTATTAATAATAGAAATCGCTTTCTCAGGTCATTTTGAAACAAAAACCTCCCGCATAAAGTGCATTTCCTTAAAATGCATTTTTTCATTTTTGACTTATTGTGTTCATTATTTTGCGAATTTTGATGTCTATATCGCGAAACAACGCTTTAGTCTGTTTGATCACAATCCACGAAACACGTCAAATTTGAAAACGTTTGTGTACTTTAAGTTGGATATGCATCGTTATTGTCTAACTAATTACGTTACATTTTTAGCTAAATATTAATTTTTAGTTTAATTAAATAAAAAAATGATTATGCGGATAACTTTTTGAAAACTGCGAAAAATAAAATTACTTTTATTATTATCGAAGTACTTAGTAATTATACAACTACATAAGTTTCAAGTTAGTTGTACAAATTTCTTGTAAAATATATAATTTTTTTTAGAAAGTTTTTACTAGAACTTTGTAAAAGTAACTTGAAACTTATGTAAAGGGTGTTTTTTATAGAGGTATATAACTTTGAAATGGAATAAAACAAAGATTTTTTTTTTTAAATTGACATGAAATTTACTTTATTCGAAAGATAATCATCTGGCATTATAATTTAAATAGGACTTCAGGCACATGACCGCCACTGCTGGCTCGGACGTAGTCTAATCTGGAGGTCAAACTTTCGATGACTTCTTCCAACATTTGTGGCCCTATATTGACAATAACGCGGCGAATGTTGTCCTCCAAGTGGTTAATCGTTTCGGGCTTATCGGCGTAGACTAGCGACTTGGAGGCCAATTCATGGGTCCGAAACGTAAAATTATGCGGTTACCAAACATTTCCTTTAATAAATCAGTTGTGACACGAGCTGTGTGACATGTTTCGCCGTCTTGTTGAAACCACAGCTCCTGCACATCATGGTTCAATTGATGAACGAAAAAGTCAGTAATCATGGCTCTATAGCAGTCACAATTGACTATAACGTTCTGACCATTATCGTTTTTTAAAGAAGTACGGCCCAATGATTCCACCAGCCCATTAAGCACACCAAACAGTCAGTTTTTCTGCATGTAACTGTGTCTCAACATCCACTTCAGGATTATCATCACTCCAAATACGGCAGTTTTCTTTTTTGGCGTATCCATTTAACCAAAAGTGACCTTCATCGCTAAACAAAATTCGCTTATTTCGAACAGAACCATGATTTTCAAATTAAATTTGCACAATTTGGAAACGTCAGTCTATTCATGTTGAAATGTCAAACCAAACTAAACATATTATTATTATAATTCTCGAATTCAATGGCGAGGTGCGTAACCAAAGAGCCAGGGTAATCCACACAGTATAGTTATACTAAATACGTAATAGAACTGCAGATTTATTAGCTGCAGATAAATCAGCTTCACCAATAAAGTTTTTCATTGAACGATGAAATATTCTATGTGCACAATTTGCAATATGATGGGCATTAAAAAATGCCTACTTCTCTCATAAATCACTAAAATAAAGCGCGTTGTAGTATCATTAAAATAAATCTGAAATGTTGGCCTCCTCAATAAATTTTGCCAACTTGATAAAATTGTTCATATCAAGTGAATGTAATAAATCAAAGAGATTTGAAAAATCTTCAAAAAACTTGTGTCTTTGACGGATCACGTCATACTTAGAACAGTGAAAAATAACATGTTCAGAGTTGTCCACCAGACCACAAAAAGGACAATCAAAAGAAGTCCTTTTCCCAATTCTGTGAAGATATACACCATCATAGGTATGCCCAGATAAAAGTCGATTAACAATCTTAATATCCCTTGGAACCATATCAGACCGCACAAACCATGGTGCATTCGGTATATCAGGAAATAATGAGAAAAAGAAAGCTCCCGTGAGTCGGGACTGATCAATGTAGTATGTGTTCCACTCATGTCTCAGGGAGGCTTTAATCGACCTCACAGCTTCATCATACGTAAAAACAACAACAGACGGAGTTCCAATACAAGCAGCCTGCTTTGCCATATAGTCAACTTTCTCATTAAAGAAAACACCTACATGTGAGGGAACCCAAACAATATGAAGATCGGTAATACATGAACCATCAACAGCTCTATGAATATCATGAACTAAATAATTCAGAGACCTAGGATTACGTAAAACAATGCCTGCATTACGACTGTCAGTATATATTACCATTCGAGTAATATTATTATCAGCAGCTACATCAATGGCCCTTCTAATGGCCAAAAGTTCACCAGTCAAAGAGGAAAAACGATGTGAAAATTTAAATAAGTAGAAACGATCATTGTTGATATGAAAAACAGCACAGCCAGTTGCTGTATCAGAAATTGAAGCATCAGTAGCAAACGGAACGAAACCATTCTGTTTATAATCTTCCAGGGAAGAAATAAAGTAGGACCGAATAAATTCTAGAGGAGTTCCAGTTCTCTTATTGAAAGGAGGATCGTTGATAACCTTTATTTTAGTAGACTGACTATGTAAATCAAGAGGAACCACTTTGTCAAAAATATGACTAAGTTTGTGATAAACATACGAGTAACTGTTGTTAAGAGCCGGAGCGGTTTTAATATCATGAAATAGGTCCCCATTAAATAGGATCACCTTCAACAACTCCTTGGCAGCCAGAAAAACTGATCTTAAATGTGGTGGAAGTTCATTTGCCAAGACGTAAATCACCTGTACCGGAGTCCAAGGGTTCAAACCAAGGCATCGTCGAAGATTTGTATTCTGAAAAGTTCTAATTCTGTTGTCAATATACTGCGGAGCATGAGCCGTCACAGATCGCGCATATTCAATTTTCCCCCTTATAAAGCTTCTATAAAAGTTTAAAGCAACGTTGGGCCTAAGACCTGCCTTAATACTAGTTAACTTCTTCAAAAGATTAACCGCTGATGCCGATTCTCTTGTTACACGCTGATAATGATCGTTCAAAGTTAAAATATTCCTTATTGTCATACCGAGAAATTTAAATGATTTAGTCATCTCAATAGGTACACCATCTATTGATATACTGATCTGCTTTGTCGGAGCAACACCAAAATACATTGTTCTTGTCTTAGAGATGTTAAAAGAAAGATTAAGGGAGTCACAGCGTGATTTAAAATGACGCAGCTTGCGATGCAGATTAAAAACGGCGGAATCAAAAAAAGAGTCATAAGACAAGATAATGAAATCATCGGCGTATTGAAATACAAAAGTTTCCGGATCCTCAAGACTGTGAAGGGACGCAGTATACAAATTAAAAAGAATCGGACTAAGGCAACTACCTTGCGGCAGACCATTATAGACACGTACCGACTTATCACCCAAACAGAGTTCCCTATCAGATAAAAAGCACAGAATCCAATCAATGAGCTCAGGCGGGAAACCAAAGCCAGATAAAATCTCCTTCAAAAAGATAACATTAACACAATCATAAGCGCTGCTTATATCAACAGTAGCTATTACAACATTATAACCCCGAGATTTCAAAAGAGACACCCTAAAGAGGAACTCATTCAAACAGGTAGTAGTAGACATTCTTTTCCTGTAAGCATAACTATGTTTGGGTAAGCAATTAGCAGCATCAATAAACTGGACCAATCTTTCCTTTACCATTAAATTAATAATCTTCACAAATACCGAAATCAACGCTATTGGCCTGTAATTACGAAAATCATCTAAAGGTTTATCTTTCTTGGGTATTGGAACAATCCTAACCTTTCTCCACAAGGGATTAATTTGACAATCAATATAATGTTTATTCAATACCATCAAAAGGGAATGCTTAGCATCATCCGAGAGGGCATTGATCATTTGATACGTAACTCGATCCACACCACCAGCAGACGGAGCTTGCTTGGACTTAAGAACATCTGAGAAATCCCTGAAAGAAAATGGAGTAGGTGAATCACTGGCAAGAGGAGATGCATTAACGTGAAAATTATTTGGAACCTGATCCCTCAAGTACTCCAGAAAAACCTGATTGTTATCATCATCCCATGAAGTTGTAGGGTTACAACCCCTAACATTTCTGACAAAAAGCCAAGCCGAACGAGTATTTGGACGTAGATTAATATCATCAATTTTCTCCCTATAAAGACGTTTTTTTGACAGTCTAACTGCTTCCTTCCAAGATTCATTAGCACGAATTGCATCCTCTAAATTAGCAGGGCATGGATACTGATTCGCCTTTTTGCGAGCCGCAACATGTCTGCGAAATAGCGATGCAAGTTCATCATTCCACCACGCCTTTGGTGTTCGTTGAGAAGAAATAATCGGGTAGGATGCTTTAGCAATTTCACTTCTAAAAGCAAGTGAAATAGCTTCAGGATCATCTGGTAACGCTAGAGAGGATAAATTCCCAAGCAAAGCTTTCTTAGCCACAAACATCACCGGCCTGGTAACTACGACATCCGTTTCCATTATAATCGGAAAATGATGGGAACCACCAGACCACATTGGTGCCGTTTTCCAAGAAATGTTAAAACCAGCATTGGTGAAGCTGATATCCGGAACCGTACCATTACCAATATCCAGTCTCTGAATAAAAGTCGGTGTGCCATCATTGAGACAAACGAAATTTGAAATATTAAAGTTCCTGAAAACTGTTCTACCCTTGGAATCATCCACGCGATCGCCCCAGGAGGAGTGATGCGCATTAAAATCCCCAGCAAAAATAACATTTTCCATATTCTCAACAAAAGGAATAAGGTTAGAAAGTTCACTCTGAATATCATTAGCAACCAAATTAGGAGGGAAATACACAGAAACAAACGTAAAATTAGGACTAAGATTTAAAGTTTTGACTATAAGAACATCCAAAGCTGTGTTATACGTAATCCTTTTAGCACGAATATTATTCCTTAAACATATTGCAGTACCACCATATCGTCCATCACGCAATTTATGAAAAATATTATAGTTAAATAATTTGTAATTGGATTTAGAATCATCAATGTTAAAAATCTCAGATAAAATACAGATATCAATGTTATAGTTATTAATGTAAAATTCAAGAGTAGATTTATTAGATATAAAACTTTGAATATTGTATTGTAAAATCTTCATTTTGAAAAATATTTAAGGCGAGATAGAAGTTACACTCACAGTTTCATTGAAATCAGTATAAGGATCAGTTACCGTATTAAGATCAGAAAATGCACCAGATATTTTGGTATTAAAATCATCAAGAATACGAAGGCCAGGACCATTACCCTCCTTCATAAAATAATTACGAATAAAAGAAGTAAATTGCGACATAATTCTTTCAAAATCAGATACCCTCTCATTACCCCTATCAATAACAGGAGTTAAAGGGTCGGTATTAACCGGTTGAGTCAAAAAGAAATTGGGTTTTGGTTTCGGAGGAGGAGGTTTACGCATAACAACCTTACTAAATTTACGAGAAGTAAGAATCTTGTTTATTTCCGCGTCCCTATTCTTCACCGGAGCAGGGCGAGTCTGACTCAAATCAGGAAAATTACCATCGTAGTCATTAAAAATATCAAATCTGTTTGTCGAATATGAGTTCAAAACCTCCTTTCTAGAAAGACGTTTAAGAGTCATAATCTTTCGGACATCACTTTCCTGTTGCCACTTGGGGCAAGATTTTTTGTCCGAACCTGCATGAGAAGTATCACCACATAGAATACATTTCACTGCGCATTTACCAGAACAATCAAATTTACCACAATTGAGACATCTTTTCTTTGAGCGACATCCCTTAAAAGTATGACCTAGACGGCCACAGTTGTTACATTGACGAACAGGGGGGTAGTAGAGATTAACCTGAACATGACAATAATCCAAAATCACATATTCCGGAATATCATTAGAGTAAAATCCAATTTTTACAGAAAAAGTGGGAACGCCATTATCATTATCCTTAGAGGAAATATTACTTTCATCCCCTTTTTTGCCGGCAGTATCATCTTGCCCATCTCTGAAAATCTTTTTGATAAAACGTTTGGCCGATACGACCGGAATGTTGGATATAATGTTCAACCGAATATAATCATCATCAAGTTCTTTAGGGATTCCATGTATGACACCATACGAATAAACAAAAGACTCTGGTATAAAAGGACGAAGTCCAATATTATCAAGATTCATCGAAACGAAATTATTAGCATTTAAAGCCGAATCAAATTTAACTCTAAACAAAGTTCTACCAATCTCCTTAATTAAAAGAATTCCACGAATATTTAGATTTTTAATCTTTTGATACAGAAAAATAGAATTTCTAACTTTTTGGTTCTCAGGATCCGCCTTAGACGTGTCAACAAGTACCAAACAGTCACCATTATAATCAAGTGGATAAACAAAATGTTGCAACGAGCTATTATTAGATGTAGTGCCCTGAATATTAGAGCCACCCTGAGACATGTTCTGTTTATCACCACCATTGCCAGTAGTATCATCATTAGAAATTATTTTAGCATTATCAATCTTACCGGTTCCAAGAGTTGATTCAGGTGCACCAATCAGTTCACCCGTAACACTCCTTTTACCCAAAGTATGAGCATTGTTCAGTTTACCTTCACAAAATTGTTCAAATCTGGCGTGAGACGCCTCCATAGGGGACGGATTAGCGTCCCCCATAATGAAAAGCTTTCCGGACGACAAACCCGAAAGTTATCTTAGTTTTAAACACTTATGAAAAAATAACACAAATTCTTAGTTAAGAAATCTCAATTCTTGGAAAAAAAAAATTGAAATACAATTCAAAAATTTTCCACAAAGACCACGTGTAATCAAAAAAGCTTCTAGAAATATCTATACACAACAGCACGCTTTGAGCGAAAAAAGAGAAGTGCAAACTAAACATAAATCACTTGACAGCTGACAAAATAGTCGCCAGTTAAAAAAGTGTTGCCAACTTAAAGTTATATACCTGTATAAAAAACACCCTGTAGTTGTATAATTACTAATGCCCAGTTTTTAACTTCGTATTTAAATATGCAATTAGTTAATTGCCATTTAAATTTAAGTTGTATTTAAATACAGTTTCAGTTTTTCAGTCTTAAATGATAATTGTTATTTATTTGCGACAAAAGTATGGTAGCATCAAGAAATGTCAAAAAATTAATGATCATTATTCATAAAACAGCTGTTTAAAGAATAGAAGAAAGCAGAAAATATGAAATATAGAAATAAAAATAAAATATATACATATATATAAATATATATATAAATAGAAATAAAATATAAATTATAATTAAATTAATAAAATAAAAATGAAGAGAAGTGAAAATTTCATCCGAAGTTGAATTTTTATTGGCTGCTGCAATTTAATTTATCTTTCATTGTTTGTTTTACCACGCGGAGAAAAACAAACTGTCAAAATCATATGTTATATTTGTACAATTTAAATAGACTTTAAATGCCCAAGATTAGTCACTTAAATGTGATTTAAATTTTAAGTTAAAAACTGACATTTGTATTTAAATGGAACTTAAAGTCCAAATGGCATTTAAATACGAAGTGAAAAACTGGGCATAAGCACTTCGATAATATTCTCCATTTCTACGTGCACTTCTTACTTTTCCGTCTAAACGGAGCATTAATCGAATTGCGCCGTGTGAGCAAAAATTTCCTAAATGTATTATAATGAATGTGGAAACCCTTGCAACAGTGTATAACAGTTAAACAACACAGCTGTGTATAAAAAAAGAAATGAAAAAACAGTTTCAAACACGCACTCAACTGCAATTTCGTTAATAATGCAACTCTTATTAAATAATTTAACTAGTTTAACAAAAACTAACTTAAAATTCAATAAATCAACATTATTTTGTTTAATACAACAACGTAATTATTGTATAGCATTAAACAAACATGGAGAAACACTCCAGCAAAACAACACCAAAGAACAAAAGGACCAGGTTCAGAAAACATTGAGTGTTGCAGTGATTGGTGTACCAAATGCAGGAAAGAGTACATTTATAAATAATTTAATAAATCATAGGGTAAGTAGACAAAAATTTAAAATATCAGATATTTTAATTGAAAAATCCATTCGAATCTGAATGTCTCAGATTTAAGAAAGTGGCTCCTACAATAAACCATTGGTTATACTCAATATTTTTAGGTCTGTCCCACTTCTAGTAAAGTGCATACTACCCGTAAGGCCAATAAAGCCATTTATACAACAGGACAAACACAACTGGTATTTTATGATACTCCCGGTTTGGTAACACAAAAAGATGTTAAAAAACATAAATTGGAACAATCTTTTAAAAGTTCTTATCGCCATGCCATACAACATGCAAATATGATAGCAGTTTTACACGATGTCTCCAACTCATTTACACGTAAACAATTGCATCCCACAGTTATTGACAGTTTAAAGGCATATCCAAATTTGCCCAGCATATTAATATTAAATAAAATTGATGCTTTAAAATCTAAACGTATTACTTTGGAATTAATACGTTTACTAACAAATAATACCTTAACTGGACCAAGTAAACAAATAAAATCGAGAAAACATTTAGAAGCCGTGGATAAGGATGAAAGAGAAAGTAATACGAATGAGTCGGCAGTAGAATTTGGTTGTCTTGATAAAATTGAAAACTGTTGGAGTAATTTCAATGAAGTATTTTTGGTATCATCTATAACAGGAAATGGTTTAAATGATGTTCATGTAAGTAAATCTCTTACGACGTTTTTGAAGGGCTCCGTCATAAATTTGATTGAGTGCCTTTTTGTATTCAGTATTGCAATGTCCGTCTATTGTCCCCAGAGAAACAAGAAGAAACAGAAAAACTCGATTTTTTGTTCTCCTAATATAAAGCGGGTTTTTTTATAGAAAAAATCAGAATCTGACAGGTTTCCTCTAAAAAAAAAGTAATCAGAAACTGAATGTTTAGCGTTGAAACAAGTTTCTACAAAAAAAGCGTATCAGAAAAAGACAAACGAACCATCCCTGGCAAGGCTCTTTAACATGTGTTACAATTGCTTTTCCAATCCCACAATGATAACACCATTACACAAAAGGGGCGTCTGTTCAAAAAGTGTCGGACAAGCACTGGTGAAAGAAAATATGCAACTTTAGCAAAATGTTTGTAAAATCATTTAAAAATAGATTGGCAAAATAAAATTAAAAAAAAGTTTAGTAATAATTTGTTTATTCGAACCCTAGCCAACAGATTGGCAGCCGACAGCTTAACTCACTGAGCACGAGACATATAATACCTTCTGACTACAATCTTTTTTTAAACAAACAATGCATCATCATTCATTGGAGCTGTTGGTAATTTTGACTGGATAGCACTGGGAACACTTTTTGCCAACGTTGGCATAGTCTCATGGTCTCAGCCAATTACAATTCCTCTGTTATCCAGTGGTATAAAATAGTCGTCAAATTCTGATGACTTTTCTTCAGATTCAGAGAAATTTTACCAATTGGAAACCCTTTGGATACGGAAGTTTATTTTTTGTAGAAACCCCACAGCTTTTAAGTATTTTTATTCTATAGAAAACACTCAGGTTTCAAAGAATTTTGTGTACAGGAAAACTCTCAGATTCCTTGCTAGATTTTTATAAAAAACTTTAGGTTCGGGAGAATTTTTTATATAGAAAAATCATAAAGAAAAATCATAATGATTTATAGAAAGTTCAATATATTTTTGGCATTTCTCTTTAGTTAAGCACCATTTTCTATAGGAAACTGTATTCAGATTTTGACGATATTTTCCGTAGTAAAATTTTTAGAATATGAAAAAATATGAATATGAAAAAAACCTGATTTACTAAGAACTTTTTCTTTTAAAAACCCTCAGATTCGGATGACTTTATTCTACAGAATACACTCAGATTCTAATTTTTTTTATGAAGAATATCTTTGGAATCTGAAGACAAATTCGTATAGAAAAACCTTTGGACTCTAAAAACTTTTTACTAAATAAACATTCAACATTTTCCTTTAGAAAATCCTTTGAGTTCTAAGGACATTTTTTTTTAACACACAAGTAGAGTTGTCAAATATTCGATATATTTAAAAACCGTGTTTCGAATACTTAAAACCCCGAATTTTTTGTACAAATTTTAAAAAATTACTAAAAATTTAAAACTAAACATATATTCTTTCTAAAAATCATTTTTAGTTCTTTTCTAAATAAAAGTGTTGGGAATATCTAAAAAAAAATTCAAATTACAGCGTCAGAAATAATAATACAACGTCTTGTCATTTAGCCATTTTATTTTTATCTAGCCATAAAAAGGCTTGATAATATCTGGCCGGAAGAATAAGTCATTATATTTTTCCTTACCCATTTTTTCTACACGATTCGCAGTTACTTTTCAAAATTTGATACAAAATTCCAAATTTTGGACAAATGGATAAAACCTTGTTGAGGGCTGTAAACCGAACTTATTTAAGTTTAATAAATAGAGATAGTTTTGGACCTTTTTGACTAAACTAATTTTGAACAAATTTAAAGTAGTAAAAGTATAGCTGGCTAACATGGAGGGTTTTCTACCGGGATACCCACTAATAAATGTCAAATAAAAAATAAATTGTGCATAAAAATTATAAAAATTCACAGAGAAGATAAAAACCCTAAATTCAATGTATTTAAAGCAAAAAAATATTTGTAAAAATTCAAAATTAAAAAACAAAATCTTTTTATAAAAAAAGAAGAAGACATAAAAACAGAGTAGTATTTGGAAGATGACAAAGCCAATTGTGACAATTTTTTGTTGTTGTTTTGGTTTTTCTTTGATATTATAAATTTTGAATCTCGCTCCTAGACGGGGACAAGAAATTCTCATTGAGTTTGTGATTTAACATAACAAATATCTCTAGAAACTCTAATAACAAAGTCCCCTGAAGATTTCCTTAGGCAGGAATGAAATCCGGATAGGGACACGCCTACATCAGATTGCTTTTCACAATTTGTTAAATAAGTTTTGGGACTTTAGCACATTTAATTACTATAAATGCAATTAATGTTTATCCCGATGAAAATAAATTTAAAAAAAAAAAAAAAAAAAAAAAAAAAAAGAAGACATAATATTTTCTAAATAAAAAAATATTTTAAGTCAAAAAGTCTTCTAAATCAATTAAAAGCTCAAAAATCATAAGAAAAACTTTTTTAAACTTAAAATCACATAATCCAAAATAAACTCAAATAGAATGCTAAAAGTTTGTGAATCAAGAAATACATTCTAATCCGGCTTTCTACAGGGCGAAGTAAGAAATGATAAAGTTTTAGTGCTAAATCTGTCAGATTATGTAACTTTTAAAATTGAGACAACATGTTTTTGTTTGTTTTACATGTTTCTTTCGAAACTTTTTTCAATGCGAAAATTACAGAAACGAGGCGCAGAATTTTTTTATTTAAAATTGAGAGAACCTTTTTTAAATTAAGCCAAAAAATGTATATTCCTCTTTAAATTTCAAAACCGGACCTTTTTTAAAAACCGGAAAAATAGAAAAAAACCGGTTTATCGAATAATTCGGAGACCGGTTTTGGCAACTGTACTTGCAAGGTAGTGAATCCTCAGATTTGAATGAAACTTGAATATGTTGTAGAGGACAAAAAGATATTAGACACGAATAATTTTTAGGTGCGCAATCAAAACTTTAGGTGGGGTCAAAATTTATACAATTTGATGTTGCTTGTATCTTATATACGTTTTTAAGCAATAGTCAATTTGGGTATTAAATAAAAGGTTGAGTAGAAGTTTATGACCGATTATGGTCAAAAGGCTAGGTCATTGGAAATGAAGAAAATAAATAAAAATAAAGACTCATCCTCTGTTATTTAAAACATGTCTAAGCATGTCCAAACCTTTTGTTATTCAAAAAACAACATTTTCGAACACCACATTTGTAAGTGAAGGTGTTGGTTTGAATTCAAATTAACATATAACAATACTTATTTAATGTAATCGATTGGGCTTTTTACACTTTGCGTAATCGTTTGGCTTTGGCACTACTTTTTCCGTAGAGCTTTATTAACACATTTTTTAAATATTTCAAATAAGTGGCAATATGGGTATCAAAATTTTTGTTTTCTTGAGTACTTTAATATTGCGTACAAAAAAAAAATTAATTTTTCTCGTTAGATTCCAAAAATATTTTCTATACAAAATATCTTCATTATCTTTACTAAGAAACATCTCATACTTTTTTACAGAAGAATCTTTTGATTCTAAGGAAATTGTTTCTATTGATAAAAAAGTCTTTTGATTCTATTTTTTCTATAAAAAAAAACTTTTCGGCTCTAAGCGACTATTTATGAAAACAAATTTTGTGTTTTAATTTGTTTTCTTAAATAATTGTCGTTTGTGAAAAAGGTTTAAAGTCGGAAGAAAAATAAAGTTAAATTAATGAACTTTTATAGACACAAACCTAAATCCAAACAAAAAAATAAAAACGGCCTACTGATAAGTATTTTCGATTTATTTCCTCCTGTTAGTCGAACAGAATCAGGGCATTATTTAAGATTAAATTTTTGTATTAACATTTTTATTATTTAAACAAATATACATTTTTTTTTTTCAAATTTAGGATTATCTTATCGACGTTGCTAAACCCAAACCATGGGAATATTCTAGTGATACCTTTACTGATGAAACACCCGAAGAACTTATAGTGGACAGCGTAAGAGCTCGTTTATTGGATTATTTGCCACAAGAAATACCTTATAATTTAAAAACTTATATGGAATACTATAGTGTGAATAATAGTTGAGTATACAAAAATCAAAAAATGTTACATTTCTTAACTATTATAATTTTAGATACTATTTATGCTTCGGTTGAGGTTATCTGTCCTAGCAAACGTATAGAACGTTTAATTTGCGGTGAATCTAATGGCAGATTAAGACAAATTACTGAACGTGTTACTTCAGATTTGGTAGAAACTTTTGGTAAACCTATATCCTTTACTATAGCCACCAGACCAAAGGATAGAGCTAAGGAAACTGAAGAAAAATAAATTGTTTGAATTATAATATGATAGAAAACAAATTATAAAGTAAGTTTTTATGCAATATTAGTTTTTTTGATGATTTCAATAAAATTATTTTGTATTTCTCTTACAGCTTTTAACAACAATCAACTCCATTTTCAAATATTAATCTGTTTTTATTCTCAGTAAAAATAATTCAATGTAAGTTAAAAAAAAAAAACATTTATAAAATAATAAGAATTATAACAATTTTAAATGACCCACTAATTTATCAATTCGTTCTACCGTATCTGGTCCTATACCCAAAACTGTAGCAGTACCAGCAGCCAATTGTGTACGACCAGCATCTTGTACCAAAGCTGTTACCACTCCAAATTTAGAAGAATCCTCTTGCAATTTAATTAAATCCTCATAACTTTCGGTTTTTAACACTATCTTTGGTTGTCCTTTAAATAACCAAGAATCTAAAAGTAGCTGAGTCTCCGGCTTACTAGCTTGTGCTTCTTGTACACATATTACAGCGGCATGGGCACATTGGGCAGCTGTTTTACCTTTTGACATTTTCAAATCGGCTCTTACAACTAATGCTAATTTTGTTGGTGAGGAGGGTAAATGTTTGATCATATTAAAAGTGTTTTTTATAAATTTCGTCATCCCTTTGGTGTATATGGCAGATTGGAATTATGGTATGTAGATATTTTAATTTAGATGCGAGTATTTTTTACTTTGTGCATCCACATACTTTTGCATGCAGGCCTTAAATTCCTTAACCTTATCTTGGCAACTGCGCCAATCCCCAGTTTCAGCTATACACTCTTGTACTTTATAATGTAATTCAATGCAATCAGTTTTCTTAAGCATTAATTCAACAGGATCTTCGATTGTGTCTGACATTATTTTCTAGATTTTAATTGATAAATTTAGGATTGATTATTAAAAGCACACATGGCACGGACTTTTGGTAGAAAACGTCTCATAATAGTCAACCAGAGTTGCCAAGTATTTTTTTTTACAAATCCCTTTTAAAGCGTTTAAAAATACCCAATAACTTTTACGGAAACCAAATTTTAATAAAATTAAGTGATCTTTGGGCATAATGTTTAGCGTCGTGACTCTAAAATTGATGAAACTTGGTCCATCGACTAACATTTATGTGCTGATGGTAAACATATTTCGGCACCCTTCCCGGGTATACGTTGTAAGAATGGTGGGGGCGGCATATACCTTTTTTAATATATTTAGTAAAGCGTTAGATAGATCTTTAAAATATATTCAATTTGATACAAATTTTTGTAGTTTCTTTGGAATAAATTTGAAGAAAAGGAAACTGGAGCCGTTTTTGACCCCACCTTTTTAAACCTTAAAAGTAATATACGTACCATATAGAACTTCGTTTGATCGTTAGTGCTGTACCCTTTATCATACATATTCCGGAACTCTTTCTACCTTTAAGTGTAGAGGTATTTCTAGTTTAATGTTTGATTTGGATTAGGAGAAGTGAGGGATTGGCATATCCTAATTTGGAGGACTGCTCCTAGTTATGGTTCCCCAAGATGAACTATTCGCAGAAACTTGCACGTTGTTGATTGCATGGGAAGTTCAGTAGTAATCCACTGCTATGATCCCTACCTCCTTTCTGATGCAAATTTCTTAGTGGATCCTTTGTAGTCAAAAGTGGAAGAAACATTAACCCTATACGGATCAAACTGCATAAAATAATAAAAAATGTTGATATGTTTTATGGGTTATTTTTTGTCCCAGGCCACTAAGGGTTAACCATTTTTTAAATAAAAGTAAGAATAGTTGTAGTCTAATCAAATTTGAGTGATATTTTCCGAAAATTATACAAATTTTGGTGTAAACATTAAAATTTTGTTAAATTTTTAACAAACTAATCAATTTTCATAAAATGTCCTGGAGGGTAATCGTTCCACACACTGACACGAATTATAATTTTTTTAATTTATTTTTTTTTTCTATTATATTATATACAGCTATTAAATTTTCAAAATAGTTATCGATACTCCATATTAGGCAATTTAAAAAATCTTTAAAATTAGTTTTAAAAAAAAGCCCTTTTCTTAATTTGTATCAAAGGCTAAAGTGGTTTAATGATATCCGATGTAGTTCGAAATTCACATTTGAATAATTTTGAGTATATTAAATTTTTAAATGAAATGTAAAAGTTATTTTTTTGAATTTCGGGAATTTTTGAATACCGTTTTGCAAAAAACCCATTTGGTACCATTTGCAATTAAAGTCGGGTGTGTAATGACAAATCGTTTTTAAGAGACACCCTAATATACACAAAAACTGGATTTTTGGCGCGCTGTCAAGCTCATGCGCAATTTTGAAGAATATAACTTGAATTGTCTAAATTTGTATATCAGCTAATAAAATAAAAAAAAAAACTAAAACTATAATTTCATTTTATGAATTATTATACTTTTTTTAAAAAATACAATGAAAAATAATACAAAATTTTTAATTGGCTCACAATGGGTTATTACACTTTGCAATGTTATTGACATGACATGTATAATACTTTTGCACAAAATGTGGCACCACTATCTTGTTCTGTTGTGGAAGGATATAAAAATTGCACAATGTGGCCAAAACACTAAAATATTTTCATTTCTTGGTTGCACAATAAGAATCAAAATCTTTTTGATTTTTTCCAATATATTGTACAACCTTCCAATATGACATACACACTGGTAATAATTTGCACAATATCAAAAGTTGCACAAGAATTTTGCTTAGTGTATGTATACCTTTAGAAAGCTATTTCAATTACCTCTCCAATGATATATAATTATTCTGATGCGAACACATCTCTTGACTAAAATTGCAAAATTAATTTTCAACCCCTACCATCGCGAAAGGGGGTTAGGGGTACTTTGTGTACTCAGTGGGGCCAAATCTTCAATATAAACTTTATCTGTTCTATGTGGTTTTAACGTTATTTATGATTACATAAAATATCTTCCAATTGTTATTGGTGAAATTATTTTTTTCACGAAAAACCCAGAACATTTATTTTTTATATATTACACCTCGTTTTCTGTTTTTGTCGTGACGAATGTGCTCAAACTTTAAAGTCAAAAATTGCGAATATAAAAATTTTGTGTTAGAAAAATACAATCACATCAAATCTAAAATAATAATTTAAATTTATATATTATTAAAAATTATACACCATTTTCACGTCAAACCTGAACAAAATCTATAACGGCATAAAAACCCCTAAATCTATGGGAAATCCCTTATTGGCAATACTGCAGTAAACAGCTGTTTAGCATGATGTATAATATTTTCAGTGTTAAGTTAACAATTCTGTATAACAGTTTGATATACAATATTTGTTAACCCTTATGACGCAACTATGCTTCTTCAATCCAAAAAATTCTGACCTTTTCCTAAAATTCTATAAAGCAGAAAAAACTAGATTTTGCGGATTTTTTTTTTCTTTCCGCTTTTCCTATTTAAAAATCTTCAGATTTAAAGAACATTTTCTATAGGGAATTCACATAGACAACTTAACACTGACGACCGATCTTAAACCGCTGAAGATTTTTTGACAAAACTTAATTGAAACAGACCAAAATAAATTTTGTGCCTATGGCCAAACATAAATTTTGTGTTGCTTTTGGCGGTTTACTACTCCCCTACCGGAGAAATAAAGTACTAAAGTTTAATCATTTAATGATCTGTCGTTCTTTAATAAGTTAAGATTTTGCTTAATTTTGTATTTTGCTTTAAGTTATGCATATTCCAAAAATAATAACCATTTTTGTATAACTTAAAACTGAATTTTTAACATTATAAAAACTAAAAACAAAAACTTAAAAAAGAATCATAAAAAGATAAAAAACTAAATTTTTGACTGAGTTGACCTTGTGAGGCTCTGAGACTATTAGGCAACAATAAAAAGTTATCGCTAAAAAGCCACATCTGTCTATTATCGATCACAACAAGTTTTGTTAAAATCGTAATGCAGGTTTTTCTAAAATGGCAAAAAGTAAAAAATGGGACATATATCCACTATTCGTCGTCCAAGGGTTAATTTTCTAAAAATTGGATTAACTGCTTATACTACGTTTCCACTAAACGTGTTTTGGACATGTTTTGAAATAAAAATTGTTTTCCAATAAATTTGTTTTCAACAAAACACATGTTTTGCTCACTATTTCTAAACTACTCTGTATTTCTACTACTAATTGTGTGCAACTCTGTATTTTGGTATAATTTCGGTTAGCAACGCTAAAAAAATACATACAAAGTCAGGTAAAAATTAACGTAGAGGCTGCCCCAAAAAAATGTTGCCACTGTCGACCAAAATTTTGATAACGTCGACATTTTACTTGTTCCCCTTATGCAGGATCGATTATCGGAGCTGGCTTGATATTTTAAACTGACAAATTTAATCTGTTAGCTGTCAAGTTTATAAAAAAAAATGCATATCGTCACCTAAAATCCAAAAGGCCGTAACTACACTTTTTAGTTTTTTACAAGAGACAATATAAACAAAAAAAGTACTTAAAGTTTAGTATCCAAATTTTAGAATTATGCTTCAGAAACAAAGGCGAATTTGTTTCTAAGAAAAAAAATCATGGAAAAAATTTAATTTTATATAATGTAGTTACAGCCTTTTGTAATAGATTTTTCTAAAACTAAAAAGCCAAACTTCAATACAAAAAATAAAACAAACGTTTAAGATAAAAAAATAATGCATTTCGACAGTAATCAAACAAGTTTTTAGGCAAATGTATTTTTATCTATTTTTAAAACAAACCGCATTTTAACTATTTAAAAATTTTCGAGAAAATTTTTTAACGTAATTTATATCGAGAAAGTAAAATTAAATTGATTTAACAAAAAAAGTGTAAATCATTACATAAAAATCAGCAGAAAAATCCTAAAATCGAATTATTTTCGTAAACTTTATGAATTTTCTCTGCATAATCTAGATTTTAATTTTGAATGAAAATAAAAATTATTCAAGTTCAAGGCCATACTCTATATTCCTTTATTAGGATATTGTCCTAACAAATTATCTAAAGTTTTTGTTTTCAAATTTATTAATTGACCAATTTCAGGAATGTGTTGATAGATCTATTTATATGTGTTGATAGATCTATTCTGTATAGAGTATGGCCTTGAACTTGATTAATTTTCCTTTTCATTGCACAATTAAAGGCAGAAAAAATATAATTTTTATTTTTAATAAAAATTATATCAAACTTGATTTTAATGGATTTTAAATAATTTTTTAAAATCTGTTATTATTTCGTATATCTTAACACATTTTTTTTTTAAATAAATTAAATTGGTAATATATTTCAATAAAAGATTTTGGTTTATATTTTACCATTAGTAATTTGCAAAATAATTTATAATTTTTATAAAAAAAAAAACAAAAAAATATATTTAAATTAAAAGTGTATATAAAACAATAAAAATATAGTATAAGGCCATTAATGTTATGTTTAAAAGAGAATTAAAAAATAATACATTCAACAATTTTGGGGAATTTTTTATAAAGAAAAATTTACAATATTCTTTTAATAAGATTAACATAATATATTTTTTTGTTTAATTAACCAAGAAATTTCATGTTATCACTGTTTTTTTTTTTTTTTGTTTAATTTACCATTTAACCTGAACCGTATCATTTTCTTGTAATGAATAGAAATCCAACGTTTTTGATAAATTATCCATGGGTACTACCAAATCAGGATATTTATGATCGATATAACTCAGTAGAGGAGAATAATTAGTAGAATCCATTTGAAAATGTTTAACAATGAGACCAAGTAAAGTTTGTACTGTAATCATGCGTGGACATTTCTTTTCCCATACTTCACCAGTCTGTTTATTTAATATACGTATTTTAATCAGATTGGAAATTTTCTTATTGTTAGTTGGAATAAATTCAGCTGGTGAACCATATTCTAAAGAAAAAAAAAATATTACCATATAAACACATAAATTTTTGATAAAATTTTAAATTCAAACTTACTTTTTATGATTAAAGCATAAGAACGATGCCTTTTATAAAACTCTTTTAAAGTGTCATCTGATTTTGAAGCTTGTAACCATTCCACAGCATATTTCTTCCATATATCATATTCAGCACCACGTCTTTCTTCTGCAGTTAAATTTATTTTATTAACAACTTGTAAATTTGAGATCGATGCCACAGCTTTAGCAAACATTTCATCAAAATCGGATTTAAGATGTGGCGTCTTGTATAAAATTTTTAATTTTGGTAATTTATCCAATTCATTAAAGGCATCTGTTTCATTCCATATTGGATTGTAAAGTAAATTAAGTTGTTCCATTGATATGAACATATCAAGTTTAGCATTAGATTCACAATCTGGTAATTTTATTTCTTCAATACCATTTTCCATGAGATTCAACGAGACCAATGTCTTAATATTACCCAATTTACAAACTTGATCAAAATCCATAATTTTTGTATGATGTAAATCCAATTCTCTGATAAATGGGCAACAAATAATTTAATTTTAAATAAAAACCTTTAAAATTTGTATGCAAACTTACTTTAAATTCTTAAAAATCTCCTTTGTGTTAACTGCACTCAATTCGCTGATGGGATTTTCCTGTAAACCTACTGATTCGATTAAGGGCCATAAGCGAGCTGTTTGTATGACATCAGACCATTCCGTAAAACCACAATCACGTAAATTAATAAATTTCAAATTATTAAAAGCTTTTGATAACTCAGACACTTGAAAATCAGTAGGAATAACCAGACGATTGCAACTAAAAAGTCCAGAGAAGGGGGAAAAAATTAACACAATAATGAGGAAATAGAAAATAAGTTTTTCTTCTATAGAAAAGTCGCCTAGTTTATAGACTTTTTGTTATAGAAAAGTTTTAGATTCGAAATACCTTTTCGAATCTAAAAAAGGCAACCAAAAATAAGCTAGAGCTTATTTGCTTATTTTAGCTTATTTTGTAAATATAAGCTACTTTTTGTTTTTTTTCTTTAAAAAGTAAGCTTATTTTAGCTTTTTCTTTTAAAATAGGGGTTTTTTTTTGCTTTTTTTTAGCGATTTGTATTTTGAAGTAAGACCAATTTGAACTTTGAAAATTAAAAAAAAAAACTTGCACCTTTGTATGACTGGAGAAGTTCCACTGAACAAATGTTACACAAATTTTATTTTTATTAACGATTTTAATAAAAAAATATATTAAAACGGCTGTTTTTTTAGTTGCCCTACTTATAAGTTTCTAATGAATTTTTACTGTCAAAAATCCTTAGATTTAAACTTTCCTATAGAAATACCATGAGATTTTGAGAATTTTCCTATTAATCCCCTTCAGATATTAAGTAGGGGAATTTAGGATAGTGTGGAACTAAGGTTGAAGTAGTAAATTAATTTTTTAAATATTATACATTTTTAGACCTTCTTCATACTGGGTATAAAAAATAATCTTGCTCACGTCATAACATATATATATATATGTATATAGTATATATATATATATGTATATAGTATATATATATATATATGTATATAGTATATATATATATATATGTATATAGTATATATGTATGCACAGCCCATAGTTTAGAGACATTTATTCGTTCCCCAGCATAGTTTAGAGACATTTGCTTACTTTGGGGACTGTCCCCAAAATTTTCGCGCCTTTTCATACATCTAGCGTTTAAGATGAGGACAATTTTTTTCGATACACCGCATATTTCGGGTACAATTTTGGCCATGTCCCTAAAGTATGCGCTACGTATACATATATATATATATATCTGTATCTGTATATAGTATATATATATATATATATATATGTATTAGGCCGGGTCGATTTGTGGGGAGGCAAAAAAATCGCCCAAAGCTCAGTGAAAATCGTATTCTAGGGATCAAAATAAGAAACTTTGCGGAATTAACCATACCTCTAAAACGAATTCTACTACCCCGAAACTGTTGACTTTTGTCCCGTAGGGTCAAGTTTTGAAAAATCCCACTTTGACCCATGTAGAGTGCCCCAATCGAGTCCAAATGTATGACCGACCCCCACTAACTTTGAAGGGCCGATCCACCCATGCTCGTGGCACACCCCCCTGGAACTCCCCTGGGGGTTCCCCATACAAACATTTCAAAAAATCTCCATTTTTGTCACTTTATTTTATTATTTTTTATTTATTTTATTTATTTTTAATATTTTATTTATTTTTTCTCTTTAGAAATTTATTTAGTCAGAACATATGTAAATGAAAAAATTAATTTAACTTAGTAATAGAAAAGAAAAGATAAAAATTACTGTTTGAAGTCTTTTTTGCTTTCAAGTCTGGGCAATTTCGCACGGCTCTCTAACGTCGTCGCCATAACAGCCTCTACATTTTCCGGTATAACTCGTTTGGAAACGCTAGCTAGCAATTGAACGTGTCGTTCTGTTCCTTGTATGTGTGATGGAATTTTTGGATCATTAAACGGTGGATCATCTTGATTTAAATATTCTTTCAAAGTATCGTATGGAATGCTTCGAGTGAATGGTGGTTCAAATACGTCATTTATGTCATTCATATTGATCATTTCCGTGTAACTTGTGCAATAAAAGTTTATATCTGGTTTTTTATAAGCTCTAAGTCCCGTTGGGTCGTCAACATCGGTTCGATAGCGTAGAATTATCTTGATAGCACAGTCGCGCTTTTCTTTGCTATCATCAAACAACATTGATAACAAGATATTTTCCGAATGCGCATAATATGAATTATCTGTAATTACTTTATTGACAATTTTGCGTAAACGAGGTTCTAGAAATCTTGACCAACTAATGAATTTGAAAAATAATCTACTACCGTACACGACAGAGCTGTAATACTTAATATTGAAGTACATTGGCACATAACATGTAATTATAAATTCAACCAGTATTCTTAAATTTGCATCTGGATTTTCCGTTGTCACATATAATCGTAATAGTCTAGCGGCCTTGGTGAGCCACCGAGAATGTACAATTTTCCCTGGTTTGATGTTAGCCAGATCCACTGAAACCACGCCGCTAGAAATTGCATGGGCCATGTCGTATAAGTACTTGGAATCGGTGGAAAATTCAATTTTTTCTGGAGCAGGGGGCATATTTTTCAACTCAATTTTCTGAAAGCCGTCCACCACCTGAAAATATATAAAAATAAAGCAATTAAAAACGGTTGACAATTATAATAAATGAGTGATAGCAATAACTTACCGGAAGAGTTTCACAAGTTTCGATTTGACGGCTCAATTTTCCGGTTGCCGATCTTGGTCCAGTGCTGGTTGATTTATCCAAAGCTTCAAACAAATGCCGAAACGGAAGTTCGTTGAAGTGTAGAAGGCAAACGAACCAATGCAATGGTCTTTTTAACAGCAATTCGAATCGTCGTATAATTCCACCGTGTGGGCCAGTGTTTGTTGGCTCACCGTCAACGCATATGCCAATTAATTCATTCAGTGATATATTTTTATCGTTAAAAAAATCATTTAATTTGGTTGTTTTGTATTCAGCGGTTTCATGTTCCAGTCTTACGTAACCAATCAATTCAGAATTCGGTTCTCTCAAAATAACAAGATGAGGTTCTTTTACCATCCTAGTATGATACTTCTCATCAATTGCATCTCTCGTTAAAGTATCATCTTTTCTGCCATCGAATGAAAATGCTAACAAATTGGTATCATCTAACCGTTTGCGAAGCACTTCTTGTCTGCATTTCTCTTTTTCTCGGCGAACTTTCGATTTATCCATGATGAGAGGTTTGCCATGGGTATCTTTCATTTTAAAATCTTGGAAAAGAGCGGTTCCCATTGCTGATGCTACTCTATCAGGCACACCAAATCTGTCACATACCAAGGCAAAGTTAAAACAATCGTATCTCTGTGTGTATTGTGAACTTGTGCTTATATCCAAATCTTCTTGAACCGGTGGCGGTGCGTATGTTGAATCATCGGGATCTTGGTATGTTGGCATTGATGACATAGACGTTGCTCCTTGCTCTTCAATTTCCATCGCAAATCCATCCATTGTTAGTCTTCTCTGATTATGTTGATCGTGCATAAACTCTTTGAGGCGTTCGGGAACCAAACCGCATGCACATGGAGCTGCCTTCAAATCGCATTTACATGTTCCAATGAAAAAAATTGTTTCCAGAGATTTTACATACTCTGTAAATTCTTGGTGTTTGTTTCTATTCTTGATTTGCTCTTGATATTTGACAAGCAATCTATTCAATTTATTATATACACTTTTTTTCAGCATTATTTCCATACCAAGTTTTTTCCAAATTCCAATCAACTTATCTTGTACTTGAATAGTGAATGATTTATAGAGCAATTTTTTTTGTTCGCTCAAGTAAAAATAATATCTCAAAATATCCAGATGGGTTGGTAAATTAAGATCAGTCAAATCAGTAGACACACCAAAAACAGTAACATCATGCCTGGGTATATGACTCATTGGGTTTTCGATAGTTGTTGATGTTGTTATTGCTTCATCTTGCGGTGTAAAGGATGGTGGATTCATTGTAAACTTTTTGATTTGGAATGATTTTTTTTTTTAAATATTTTTTTATCTGAAATTAGAACTTCACACTTTGAGTTCTTCACAACGACTTAATGCATTCACAAAAACTGTTGCGTTATATATGGTCTACGAGGTAATAAAAATGAAATGGTAATTTTAATTCTACCTGTAACCGATTTTGTTGTTAAAACTGCCCATTAAATACTTACATGTAAATTAAAAGTTAATCTGACCACAAAATCTGTTAAGCAAGTGCGCCTTTTATTACTTCTGGAAAATCCTTTATGATAATTTTATGCTCAATTCTACCTGTAACCGATTTTGTTGTCAAAACTGCCCATAAAATACTTACATGTAAATTAAACGTTAATCTGACCACAAATACTGTTAAGCAAGTGCGCCTTTTATTACTTCTGGAAAATCCTTTATGATAATTTTATGCTTTCTGTTAAGCAAGTGCGCCTTTTATTACTTCTGGAAAATCCTTTATGATAATTTTATGCTCAATTCTACCTGTAACCGATTTTGCTTAAGTAAGTTTACGACATGCAGCTGTGTCTTGTGGTGGCTTAAAAAACCCACACAACCTATTTTACGACCTGCAACAGAACGACACGTTCAATTGCTAGCTAGCGTTTCCAAACGAGTTATACCGGAAAATGTAGAGGCTGTTATGGCGACGACATAAGAGAGCCGTGCGAAATTGCCCAGACTTGAAAGCAAAAAAGACTTCAAACAGTAATTTTTTTTATTTCTTTTCTATTACTAAGTTAAATTATTTTTTTCATTTACATATGTTCTGACTAAATAAATTTCTAAAGAGAAAAAATAAATAAAATATTAAAAATAAATAAAATAAATAAAAAATAATAAAATAAAGTGCCAAAAATGGAGATTTTTTGAAATGTTTGTATGGGGAACCCCCCAGGGGAGTTCCAGGGGGGTGTGCCACGAGCATGGGTGGATCGGCCCTTCAAAGTTAGTGGGGGTCGGTCATACATTTGGACTCGATTGGGGCACTCTACATGGGTCAAAGTGGGATTTTTCAAAACTTGACCCTACGGGACAAAAGTCAACAGTTTCGGGGTAGTAGAATTCGTTTTAGAGGTATGGTTAATTCCGCAAAGTTTCTTATTTTGATCCCTAGAATACGATTTTCACTGAGCTTTGGGCGATTATTAAATCGACCCGCCCTAATATGTATATAGTATATATATATATATATGTATGCACAGCGCATAGTCTAGAGACATTTATTCGTTCCCCCGCATAGTTTAGGGACATTTGCTTACTTTGGGGACTGTCCCCAAAGTATTCGCGCCTTTTCATACATCTAGCATATTAGATGAGGACAATTTTTTCCATACACCGCATATTTCGGCGACAATTTTGGGCGTGTCCTTAAAGTATGCGCTGTACATATATATATATATGTATATAGTATATATATATATATATATGTATATAGTATATATATATATATATATATGTATATAGTATATATATATATATATATGTATATAGTATATATATATATATAGAGTCTATAAAGAAACATGAATTATATTGTAATTTTTCAATTTATTTATTTTTTTAATTAGAACTAGTACAGTGGACTCGCATAAACGTTAACATCCAGTAACATGAACGTCCCAGAAACATGAACACTTTTTTTTCATTGACTTTTCCAAAACGTGAACAAAGTTCAATACCTTTAAAATGTGAACACATTTTTTATAAGAAATGTTTCTATTTCTTCAACATTTTAGTAATTTGGGTAATCCCCGAATAATAATTTCACCGCGTTCTTATAGTAAACACCTTTTCTAACGTGAATAGAAAAACTCGTTAACTCTTTTCCTGTATTTCCTATATCAAAATTATTTTAAAAATTATAGAACAAAATTTAAATAGAATTTTTAGTAAATGTATTAGAAATTAAGAACTGTTAAATATCAAAAACGTATTAAAATCAATAATTTGGGTATGCAAAAATTGTCTTAGATTCTGAATTTGGTCTATTTAAAAAAGTCCCAGAATCAGAAAGTTTTCTAATACGAAAATTTTCTTAAAATGTTAATATTTCTCTATAGGCAAGTGTCTGAATATTTAAAAATGTTGTCTAAAAATGTATTTTTGCAATTAAGAATTTTCCAGGAGAAAAATATTCAAAATCTTTACATATTTTATTGTTTTGTTAAATAATCAACATAATGAAAATCACAAACGTGAACAAAATTAGAAACGCGAAAACCCCTTGCAAAAATTAGTTCACGTATTTGAGAGGTTACTGTATTATATTATAAAAATATTATAGATGTCACGAATAGTGTATTCGGCACTTTACCGAATATACGATATTCGGTTTAAACCGAATACCGGATATTTGCAGAACACATAGTTATTTCATTCATTTTCATACAAAAATACACTATACTTTATATACTGACAATATTGAACTGGACAAAAATAGTTTTGTTAGGTTGAAAAAACAACTGAAACCTGCACTGTTTGACATTTTAAACCTTATTGACCAAAGCCGCATGCAAAAAGTTTTAAGTGAAAACGTCATAGCTCACATTCGTGAGCTTGGGGGGATCTATCTTAAATGGTTAAAGAAAAATATTTTTGGAAAAACTTGATTTTCTCAATTTTTTTATATAAAACTACAAATTTTAAAGCTCTTTTATTTTGACCGAATAATTCTACCGAATAGTGCTAATATTCGGTACTCGGCCGATAGTCCAAACATAATGAAAATGTTTAATACCGAATAGTAACCGAATACTAGTGACATCTCTAAAAAATAGCAATCGACTTCTCCAAATTAGGTAATTTTAAAATATATATAAAATTAATTAAAAAAAACACGTTTTTGTCTTTTTGTTAAATTTGTGAGTCATTTTTGGTTTTAGGCTAAAATGGATTTTTGATGTCCGATGAAGTCAGAATTCCATAACTCAATCATTTTAAGTATATTAACGTGTTCTGATGATAGGAACCTAGAAAATTCCCGAAATAGATCTATCAACACATTCCTGAAAAGGGTCAAATAATAAATTTGAAAACAAAAACTCTATAGATTATTTGTTAGGACAATATCCTAATAAAGAAATATAGAGTATGGCCTCGACCTTGAATAATTTTCATTTTCATTGTACAATTAAAGGTCGAAAAAACATATTTTTATTTTTAATAAAAATTATATCAAACTTGCATAAATGAATTAAATTAAATTTTTCAAATTTTGAGAGTTTTGTAATAATGTCCCATTTACAGCCAATATTTAGAACGGGTTAACTGTATCCAAAAAAATCTACTTTTTTCCATTTGGAAACATTTGCAATAAATCTGGCGGGATGTGTGTAATGAACGAAATTCGACAAATCGTTTTTTTAGGGACACGATAAAAATAAACTTGTTGGTGTGATCTTTTAAAGAGCTAGAAAAAGTGTGTTACCATTTTACATCTAAATTTCCCTACACTGAGAATTTTTTCCTGTAGAAAAAGCGCTCGATTCTGAAAACTTTTACTTATAGAAAAAGTCTTAGATTTCAAGAACTTTTTCCTGTACCGAAAACCTCGGATTCTGACAAAATTTTCGTACAGAAAAATAGACTTTCACTACAGAATTCTCTAATTTAAAAGACTTTTCTATAGAAAAATCGTTTGTAATTTCTATAATTTTATAAATACCTCAAATTTAAATTTTTTAAAGTGGGCACCTGTTGACATATATCAGCAACAATTTCCCAATTCCAAACTAAAGTATGACTTAAGTTCAAAGTTGTCAGCATAGTAAATTCCTTTAGATATCCAGCTGTGCTAATGGGACAATCGTTTACACTGACTTCGGTCAGTTGCTCGAATTTACTTTGTTTACGTGCCAACTTATCCATGCCGACAATTTCGAACAAAGAAGCTTGTATTGATTCCTGGGTTTCACGCATCAATTGTTTATCCAATGCATTATCAGTATATCCCAAGTAACGGTCACGCGCAGCTTCTTCTAATGATTCGCATGGACCCACTTTGCCAGGTCGTATAAAACTTCCAGCCGTTGGATGCATACTATAAAAATAATGTTTCCCATCAAGGGTGCCATTATGTTTGCCACGTTTGGGATCATCCCATTCTATGCCCAGCCAGGTACCTTGATAACCAGAGACCTAGGGATTAGGTGTGCCCAGAATAAATTAAATTTTACTTTTTTGGATAAATCAATAATTTTTTTTCTTACCTCTCCCACATATCGTACAGTACCATGATTTTCACCTATTTTTATACGTGTTCCCAATGGATAACGTAAGCAGGTGTCGTCCAATATACCAACCATTTTTTTTCTAGCCCTACCCTTGTTATTGATATAAGACTATTTGTGTTGGTGTGTTTTTTTAACTGGTTTTAATTCTTCTTCCCTTCTTTTTATTATGTGTGCTTGATGATTCACTTGTAATTTAATTAATTTTCTTTTTTATCCTTTATGATTTGTTCTAAAAACAGAAATTGATTTTGTGTTTGTTTTTGTTTTTATGATATTTATTTTTTTTTTTGCTGTAATATTTTTATTCACTTCTCGTTTATTACTCTATGAACTTCGCGTCATTGGCTTCAGTTCAGAGTCAGTTGCTTGTAGAAACGGCGTCATATCCAGAGTTACCAAGTCATTATTATTATAGAGCCAGGGATGTTAAGTTCATAGATTTCTAGGCAAATATAGCGATTTTCAGACGCATATTTACGTGGTTAGAATTTTTGAAAAGTTTTAAAGTGATTCCATATTTCAAGGAAACTATACATTTGAGTAAGCCGGAGGTGTTGATGAAACTTGGAAATGCTTTAAAGGACAATTGGGGCTGAAACATAATTGTTTTAAAGTTGCATTTACATTTACCATCGAAATCTAGTTTAAACCGAATTTCGAGGTATGTAAATGCAGCTTAAGTGGAATAAGGCGGTATATATCAAATTGAACATAAGTGCGCCAAATGAGTATTTTATAATAAAAATTAAAATATTACCATAGAAAACCAAGTTTTAAAAATATTTTGTGAATTCGTTTTTTTTGTATGCAGTACACGGTTTAAATTTCGTAAAATTAAAAAAAAAAAATATATATATTGTAAAGAGAACCCAACATTAAAAAATCTTAAAACAAATTTATGTTATATAGAAATCGTTGATATTAAACACAATGTAAGATTTTAGATTAAGCTTTTAAAAAAAAATCTATTTTATTGGTCCAAGGACATACATGATTCCAATAGGATACCTCATCGTCTTAACTTATAAACCTATTAACGGATTTTTTATGAAATTTGTCAGAAATGTTAAATTTAGTAGAAGTAAAAATGCCTTTAAATTTGATCAATATACTATAAATTAAGGTGCGTTTTCGCGTCATATCTTCAAAGCATAAAAAGTGTAATTTTAGAACTGTATCTTTGTAAGAATAAAAATTTATGTCTAAACTTACTAATTTTTATGGATGAGGGTTTTAGATTCGCTCTAAACATTTTGGCCTAAAAAACTATTGTTTATTTTTCGTGCCGAACACATGGTATACATTTAATTGCAAAAGAGTCAATTTGAGGTTTAAGTCAAGTGTTGGTATGAAACGCAAATTTAGAGTTACAATTATTTAAATTTAAAAAAATTAAATTTTCGTTTCATACCAACACTAGACTTAAGTCACTTAAACTATCACTGACTTTAACAGCTATGTGATTTGTAGCTGCTCAATCTTCTGTTTTTGGCCAATAATTTTTCACCTATTTATTAAAATCTTATAGTTAAAAAACAAACTGTGCAACAATTGATTATCAAACTATAGAAATAGAGGAATATAGAAAACGTGTACAACTTTTTTGTTATTAAAACAAATAATAATGCCAATTTAATCGAGCGTGTTTTGGGGCTTTTTTAAATATTCGTAGTTCATTGATTCAAATATACACAATAAATGTTTTTAAATTTTTTTACCTGTGTGGAATACACATCATGTCAAGGTGTCAACTTTGACTGCGACTTTAAGGCAAATTTTTAATTGAAACATTGTCGTATATATCTGCAAAGTTTAGATAAAAACTGTACAGCGGATACATGACGTGACCTTAATGAGTAAATCTGTAACCGACTAAAGTCAGTTTTTAATTGAAAACATAAATCGTTTATAATATCGTTGTTTTCCAAAAAGTGTAACTAATACCAAAATACATAAACAAAATGCAACAGGTTTGCCATCTCTGAAGTTATGTCAGTGCAAATTTTTAAATATGCAGTGAATATTTGAAAAATCTCAAATATTTGTATCTAAGAGGAAATTCACACGATATCCATTCATCCAAGATATATTTATATAGGTAGTCTTAGTAGCCCTCTTACCTGGTTTTGCCATTTCTTACATGGTTTTGACAGTACAAAGACTGTATCTTGAGTATTTTGAAATGTCAAAACCCTGTTGTTTTTGTATTGTTTGTAGTTGTTTGTTGTAGTTGTTGTTCTAGTAAGACTACCTATATAAATATATCTTGACTACATATATAAATATATCTTGCATTCATTCATATCTACTATTTCCCATTATTTATGATACGAATTGTGAAATTATTGTAAATTATCTTTTGAAAATGACAAAATAGTAGGTATGGGTGGATAGCCTTTTTTTTGAAGTGATATAAAATATATTTCAATGATTTCTCGAACGGTGTGCATATTCTTTCTATTTCTACGATATATTTCTACGAATTCTGCGATAATAGACAAATATATAGACAATACCATATTTGAACTTTAAACTTCGTTTTTAGTAAAAGAAATATACTTCGAAAAGATGTCGATCACTGTTGATTATATTTTGTTCTTGTTTAAACAGCAAAAGTGCTGCCAAATTTGTTTACCCAACTATGTGCGCCATCTTTTAGCTGTTTGATGTCATCAAACTTGATTCACACGCTATCCATCCTTGTCTACAATTTCCCAGTATTTTGTAATTTTTAAAAGAGAATTTACACTAATTTGACAATTCTTATCACCAATAATGGGAAATAGTAGATATAGATGGACAATGTGTGAATCGCCCCTTACATAGTGTCCACATTAGATATTAACTTTGATATTATATGTGCGAGAACGCCAACAGAATAAAGGAATTAAATTATCTATGTTCATATAAATGTTTAGGGTGAAGAACACGTATTCATATTTATATCATGTCTTCTCATATTTTTCTGTCTCCCGTTGAGTAAAGACGTCCGTTTATTCATTCAATTTTCAAATATGTCATTAAAAAATAACTTTAAGTTGATTTATAACAGTTAAACAATTTTTAATACACTTTTTCTTCTTGTATTTTTACAGTTTTAGGCGTTAAACTTTTATTTATTTTTTTGTTTACAATCTTTTATGTATGTTTGTGTATTTTGACAGCTCATATCATAAAATTGTTGTTCAGAGTATTATCATAACAACACTACAACACTTTGATATCAGATATGATACTAACAGTAACAGTAATGTGTGGTCCATACGTAATATTGAATTTAAATTTTGTTGACAGAAAAATATTAAAGTTAATACCTAAAAAAACAAAACGGAATGTCAACAAATTTAAAAGTTGCTGATAGAAAAACCTTGGTAAATCTATTACAAAAAAGCAGGTGTCATATAGGCTTTAGCAAAAATTTTGTCCACAGCGTCTTAATGTTTACTTTCACGTGTCTTTGTATGTATGTTTTACAATGCAGAGTTGCACACAATTAGTAGTTTGATTACAGAGTCGTTTAGAAATAGTAGCCAGATGAAAAGTTTGATTAACAGTTAATCTAAAAAAATGATTTAATCGCCTTGTTTAGTGTTTGATTAAGCAGTTAATCCCATTTTAGTAAATTAACTTGTCTGTGTAAATGCCCAATGACTATCATTATCCCTAAAATACCGTTAAAGAATTATTTGAAATACCGTTAAACCTTAAATACCGTTACCGATATAACTAAACTACCAACATCCTTAAAATATCGTTACCGAAATAACTAAAGTACAGTTATCGCTAAAATACCGTTACCGAAATAATTTAAATAGTGTTATCGAAATAATCTGACAAAATCGGAAAAAATAGTCTCTGTAAATATATATACAGTGTATTCATTTACTTATAATTCTTACTACTTTTACTACAATTGGAAAGTTTTGTTTACTTTTTATATTGCAATTTTCCAGCTGTAGTAAAAGTAGTGGCTTGTAGTGAGTTACCGAACAAGCATATATTGGCTTTTGTATTTTTGTTGAATGAATAAATAAATAAAAAAAATAAATAAATATATTTCACCAAAGTTTAGTCATATACCCCATTCATTTGAACGAGGTTTGAGATATCTTCAAGATAATTGCATTATCTCTTTATTATGACGAGATTTTCCATACAAATTTTCTTCCAATAATCACTTCAATTTGACCCCGTCAACAATCTCTTAAAAGTCAGGGTTTGGGAATGATTTAAGTTTGGTTTAGTCACATATTTGCCTAAATAGTACTCACTAAACATACTCAGTAATAATGTAAACAAAATATTAAGAAAAAGAAATAATTTTAATTTTTAATCAAAATCAAGAAATCTTAAATATAGCGCTTCAAAAACGTGTACTGTTAATTGTGACATTATTATCATTCCGGCTAAGAAATTCTATGAAAATAGTTCCTCAACAGCTGCGGCCGTCCTCTTACCCAAAATATAGGTTTTCCAAATCAATATTAGGGGGTATTTATAATAGGTTTGTATATGGTGTATAAGTACACAAAGCATATTTACAGGTACGGAAATTAACAACTTTTCCTTCGTTTCTTCTCAAATTTTGCGTTTATTTCTTTCGAAAAATATTCCTATATTAATAAAATATATTTTATTATAAGCACTCAAAACAAATTTTTTTTTAATTTTGTTTAAATGTTAGAAACATTCAAATAAAAATACAAAACAAATTTTATCATTTTTCTTCCAGGGTTGGCAAAACATTTATGACATTAATGTTATTAAAATCCGATGTTTACACTATATACGACATTATATGAATGCGACTATTAATGTTATTCTTTTCTATAGGTAATTATCAAACACATGTGAACAGTTTTGGGTTATTTACAGATCTCATAGCTAAATCACTTACAAAACCTGACTGTGAACAGGATAATAAACTAGACAGTCATTAGAATTCTGGCATAATGAGGCTAAAAATATCGGTGTGCATTGACATTACCTGAATAACTAAAATAACGTTACCCTTAAACATCCGTTACTGCAATAACTGAAATATTGCTACACTTAAAATACTATTACCGAAATAACTAAGATATCGCTACACTTAAAATACTGTTACCGAAATAAAAAAAAATAGCGTTACGTGGATTATAACCGCATCGAAACGTTTACCATCCATGATGAAAATACATTAAGTGAATCGTTTAATTGAACTATTTCGTGCACAGTGATGCAAGTCGCTAATCGTAAGTTGCCGCCGACAGGTTTTTTTCAAGCCGCCGCTGACACTGTCGGCTAAGCCGTTTAACATTTCGACCATAATTACAAACATTTATTACTTAAAACTACTTTACAACGAATGTGAGTAACAAACAATAGACAAAGAATAACAACTTTTTTTAATATTTTCCCCCCTTAATATATATATTATAGTGATTCGTTTCAGAAAAAAATTAGTCGCCCCCTGAATATAAGCGTTGGCATTACCTAAGAATGTTACCTATATTTCGTATTAACTACAAGTTAACTAAAAATTGAAATGAAGCCCTTTACCTTTCATCTCTTCACTATCACCTTTCCAAAGAAAGCAACACATTAATTAATAGAAAGAATTTCCTGAGTGTTGCTTCTATTAAAAAAAAAATATCCCATTTTTTTTTAATCTATTACCACATATGGTAATAGAATAAAGAACGTTATCGAAAAGTTGTACATTAATATTGCAAGTGTATTCGATGCTTAAAAGGCAAATAATTTCAGTATTTTCAAGTCTTAGCTGTTTTTTTTTAAATATTGCAAGTTTTTTCACTTTTCTAGCTAAAAAAATTTAACTATTTTTGGGTCAGATTAAGCTATTTTTCTTGAAAAAAAGTTGGCAACAGTAAACATGAATTTAGCTTGCTTTTCTCTTTGCATGTGTTTTGTCTATTTGAAAAAATTTTGATTTAATACCATACAAATTATTTTATGAAATTTAACCTTCAGCCGATTATCCGGCACCGCTGGTAATTTTTCACGCAGAGCTGAGGCTGACCATATTTTTCGGCTGACCATATTTTTCGGCTATGAGCGATTAAGCCGCCGACGATTTGTTACGGCTTTCATTTCTGTTGGAGCATGAACAACCAGAGATACAAGTAGACGCAAAACAGTCGGCGGCGGCTAAGGTAGAAAACTATCGGCGGCGTCTTGAGCCGCAAGGTTTTTCAGATCGGCGGCGACTTGTGCTAACCATATTATTTATGATCGAAAAATCATGGTTTAAGACACCCATACACTACACAATATTCTTGTGCAACTTTTGCTATTGTGCAAAATATTACCAGTGTGAATGTCATATTGGAAGGTTGTACAATATATTGGAAAAAATCAAAATGGTTTTGATTCTTATTGCACAAACAAAAAATGTGAAAAATATTTTATAGTGTGTTGGCCACATTGAGCAATTTTTATATCCCTCTACAACAGAACAAAAGCGTGGTGCCATATTTTGAGTAAAAGTATTGCACATCTTATTGCACTGTGTAGGGTAAAATGACAATAATACTGTTAATAATATTGCAAAGTGTATGGGTGGGCTAAGAAATTTTATTGAAAAAAATCATTTTTATTTGGTTGTTTGTGGCTAAGTGTCCGATAACTAGCCGTGGCTAAGTGTCTAATATCCGGCGGAGGCTCAAAGTCGAAATATTTATAAGTATTTTATGTAGCCAAAACCAGCCGCTTACTTTGGCGGCGGACCGACTGCCAAAAAATCGACGGCGTTGTGACATTGCTCCAAGCGACTTAAATCTCTGTGAACAACACAACTCTAGAAAACATCAACTAATAAGATTTTGAGTGAACAAAGGAAATATTCTGTATATAAAATTGTTGTTCCCCGACTTACCAGTTAGTAATGACCACGTAGTCCTACACCCAAAGCCAAGACTGCATTACATACAACACTACCGTATACAGTTCAATTTCATCACAGTATCAGTGAAATAAACATCACTTGTATAAGTGTAGTGCTAGGTAGAAAAAGAAAAACAAAATTGTATCAAGTTTTACTTAAATTTACAAAATGGAGGAAGAACCAGAAGCTGTTGTAAGTATTCTGATAATTTATTTTGTTTTAAATTAAACATGTTTAATTATTTTCAATTGATCTTCAGCTAACACCACGGGCATACCAACTGGAGTTGGTGGATTATGTGTGCCAACGAAATGGTATAATATATTTGCCAACTGGTGCCGGCAAAACTTTTATAGCTATTTTGGCTTTAAGGCGTTACTCTCATACACTGCAACAGTAAGTACATATCTAGATATTATTTATTATGGTGACATATTCTTCTAAGCTTTTAAAACTTAAGTGGAGTTTAGCTAAATCTATTTAAACCATACCAGCACAATTTTAGATATTTTACTCAATTTTGGTGGAAATAAGTTATCTTAAAAATTGAAAAACTGAAAAAATGGTAAGAGTAGTTTGTTCAGGTGACGTTCCAAGTATTATGAAAAATATATTTCCAGGAAGGTCAAAAATCTGAGCATTTTGATCAAAAAGTACACTTTTCTCGTTAATATAGCTCGAACGCCTGATATCGGAGAGTAAAACTAAGATTTGGATTCAGCGTACCTTGTACCTTTAGAAAAGTATAATTTAGTTCTAGTGTCAAACATTTTTCGGCCTGAATCTTTAGGTGTAAAAAGTACTTACATGGACTCACAAGTGCTCCCCACTGTATATAAATAAACGTTTTTTGTTATCCATAAAAACCTATCCATATTAACTGTTACACAGAAAAGCTTTACTCAGCGAAGCCTGGCTTTGGACATACTGGAGGAGAAGCCCCCCCCCCCCTAAGCCCGACCGAATGCCGGTTACGCAGAAAACCCTTGCTCAGCAAAGCCTCTAACTTATTTATGTATGACACGCAGAAAAACTTCCTCAGCGAAGCATGGTTGCAGGAGAAACCCCAAAAGGCCTAAGGCCGGTTAAACAGAAAAACGTTGTTCAACAAAGCCATTAACTTATACCTATATGGATGACTTTTACACTAACTCACTTTAAAGAAGCTATTTTTTTCAAGTAATGAAAATTAGCAATATGGAAAAAATTACTTTAGAATTAATCAAAAAAAAAAAAAAAAAAAACCAACTGATTTCATTGATTTAATAAAAAATTTCATATACTGTATGAAAAATTCATTATTACTGTCAATTTTTTCATTAAAAAATCATTGATTTAAATAAATTTTTTTAATTTCTTTAAAAAAAGAATTAAATTGTAATATACAACGAAAAGACACATCGTAGATCCGCTGAACATTTTTAAACTAAATTTAAAATTTGTTTTTGCCTTTTTTAATAGTGCAATTGACTAAGCTCTATATTATTTTTTTTTATTTATTTTTTTAATTACATATTTTAGCGCTTCTCAAAGCATAAAAGAAGCGCTCTTCATTTCATATGAAGACTTGAATTAATTGCTTATTAGATCATATGGAAAAAGCGCTTTTCACATGTTAAAAAGATGCATACCAAGTGGAACATCGCAAACAAAAATCATGTCCTCTGGAATTAGTTCAGGAAGAGCTAGGTAATAAAATAATGTCTTCTGGGTAAGCACCAACAGACGGACATCGCTAAATCGGCTTAAAATTTAATAAGGATCAAGAATATATATACTTTTTGGGATCTTAAACCTATATTCCGATGCGTTACAAACGGTATGACAAACTGAAATATACCCTAATCTCAGTATAATAAAATATAACGTAAGAATTTTCTTTACGTATTTATGTTAGTATTTACGTATTTATTTTGTTAACGTAGTTATGTTCGTGGATTATATTGTTTGTTACGTGTTTATGTTCGTGATTTTTTCGCTAAAGTTTTTTCAGCATATAGAAAAAAGTTCAAACTATCGAAATGAGAAATGAAAAAAATATCAATGAATTATACCTAATTATTTTGTAATTTTAAGTTTAATTTATTTTTTGTACACAGGACTATTCCTAATGGCGGTAAACGTGCCATTTTTATGTGCAATACGGTGGAATTGGCTCGACAACAGGCAAAAGAGATTAAAAGAACAACTAATTTAAAAGTTGGTCTCTATATTGGCGATAGAGATGTTGACAATTGGGAACGCCGTAAATGGCAAACCGAAATCACGGAAAATCAAGTATATTAAAAAATCAATTATTATTCTACTTAAATAATAAATCTAAACTTATTTTTATAGGTTTTTGTTGGAACAGCTCAAATATTTCTTGATATTATTAGCCAAAATATCATAAAAGTAACTGATTTATCTATTGTCATGATCGACGAATGTCATCACGCCACGGGAAATCATCCAATGCATGCATTTTTAAGCTCTTTTCAATTTAGTGATAAAACGCAACTACCTCGAGTTATTGGTTTAACTGGTGTTCTTATAAAGGGCAATAAACTGGGTAATGTTTTGGAAGATTTAAAGAAATTGGAAGCAACATTTCGAGGTAATATTATAACAGTGAGAAGTACGGATCAACTAAATAATGTTATGGTGTAAGTAAAAAAATTATGTATGATTAACTAAAATGAATATTAAAATGAATATTATTTGATCCCGATTGAAAAAAAATTATATAAGCCATATTATATTAAATCACTCGATTTCCTCCACCCCTTGTGATTTGCACCAAACTTGGTATAGAAGATTTAACTATAACCTCTCCAAACAGCAAATCCCAACGGATCTTGAAATATCCCGTTTCAAAATATAAAAAATATTCGAAAATTTTAAAGAAATAGACGTACATAATATTCCAATATTTTTTAACGGCTTAAGCTACGAGAGTCATTAATACCTCATTTAAAAACTACTTAAACAGTGGGGAAGCTAGTAAACACAATGTATTCACTTCTCCACAGCAAAATGCATTGTTTTCAAAAACCGCGATTGAAAAAGCTGAATTTAACTAAAACCCCGATAACTCAGAAACATGTAGGAGTACTACATAGGAATTTGGTAACGATATAAAAACATAATTTATAATTAACATATATTTTTCTTTAATGTTAAAAAACAAGTTTTTTTTTGAAATGCACGGATTTAAAAAAAAAATTATTTTTTTTTTATTTAAAGAACGACAGCGACGTTAAAATGAGGTATCAATGAATCACGTAGCTTTACCCGTTAAAAAGATATGGACGATTAAGTATAAGCACTTTTGTAAAGTTTTAATTTTTTTTTCATATTTTAAAACGCGATATTTCCACAATCGTTAGAACTAACAACCCAACACTTGTACAATGACACTTACCTTACATACCAAGTTTGGTTAAAATTGAAGGGGTAGAGGTCAAAAATTGGATATTTTGGATTTGATATACGGAAATTGGTGGATATAATTATATATTGTTCTATAAAAATCTGATATAATCTATCCAAAAAATGGGTGTATATAATTATATAAAATAATGCGTATATAATTTTATATAGCACCATATAATTTTTTTTTTAAATCAACAGGAGATATAATTATATCTAATTATATATTGTGCCATATATGATTATATATAATAATATATAAATATATCTAAATATATATAGTTTTTTTTTTACTTGGGGTGTTAAAAATACTAACAGTCAAAAAAATACGAACGGCAAAGTGCTGGCAAAGCACTTACGGTACAAGCGTTAGAAGAACGTTGGATTTCTGACAATTTAAGTGCTTTCGAACCGGTGCTTTGCTGTTACTTTTTCAGCGTTGGCAAAGCACTGGGGAAACACAATTGCCATCGTTGGCAAAACCAAATAATAGGTGGTCAAAAATAGATTTTCTAAAAAAATTTAAAAAAAGTTAATTTTAAAATTTGTTGGTCCTTCGAACACTGGCACAGTGGGGATAGATAGAAGTGATTGCGGATTTGATAAAGATTACATAGGAGTAAAAAATGTTACTTTTTAGAAATTAATATAGATCTGACCATCAATAATATATATTTCGGACATACTGATATCAATAGTGTACTTTAATTTTTTGATCAATGGTACAGCTTACTAGAAAAATGTCTAAAGTTTGGCGTTTTAAGTTTCGTTTTTGGCATTTAAAACTTTTTGAAAACAATCAATCTGCTTTTTTTTTGATGGAATTAAATAACAAAATGTGTTCATATTTATGGCCCATATTTAATGCACAAAACTTTATATTTAAACCATTGCTATAGGTTTTTAACTTTTTTTTACAGTTTTAGCGAATACGAACGCTTAATGAACCATTGATCTGAATAAGTGATAGTTTTTTTTAAAAAGAGGCAATTAATGGGAAATATTTTGAAAAAAATATGTATTTGCATATAGCGGCTTTTACTATATATTCGTGATTTTTCTAAAATTTTATGTGATGGCATAGCTTTCCAAGTTGACCCTAGAGTAATACGTTTGGTGTAATATGTGTGCACATCTAAAACATTTTGTTGCAAAAATTAAAACTAAAAAGTTCCCATTTGCAAAAGTTATTGTAATATAATGATTTTTTTCAGGACAATTAAATTAAAATATTAAAATAATAAAAAAACTAAAATTGGTAAATATATTTTAATTTTTTAATTTAATGCACCTGAAAAAAAAAATATTATATTACGATAACTTTTGCAAATGGAAACTTTTTTGCTTTAATTTTTGCAGCTAGATTTTTTAGATGTGCCCACATATACCAAAAGTATGACTCTGGGGTCAACTAAGAAAGCTATGCTGACTTATACGAATTTTGAAAAATTGCGAATATTTAGTAAAAGCCGCTATATGCAAATACATTTTTTTTTTGTCAAAATATTTCCCATAAATTGCCTCTTCTTAAAGAACTATTACTACTATACTATATTACTTATATAACTACATATATTATTTAGGTCAATTTTTCATTAAGAGTTCATATTCGCTAAAACTGCAAAAAAAAGGGAAAACTACATAAACCGTGAAGCAGTTTTCTAAATTAAATATAAAGTTTTGTACGTTAAATATGAGCCATAAATATAAACACAGGCATTGTTAAACAAAAGCAAATCGATTATATATTATAGAATTATAATTATTAACAAAGTTCTGAGAAAAACGTGAGTGAATTAAGGTACATATTCAGAGAAAACTGCCATTAAAAAAAAAAAAAAATATTTTAACATATTCACTTTGAACATTTTTCACAGCTAAACTATTCAAGATAATTTAAAAATCTTTTCTGAATGTGTTAGTAATCTTACAAATTTTATTTTTTTGATTTGATTTGTTAACAAAAAAGATATTGGCCAAAAACAAAAAAAAAAGTCAAGGCGAAAAATTAACATTTTAATTTTTCACATCAAATATCTTTTTAGTTATAAGAGATATCTTACCACCATAAGCATGTTTTTTTTTTTTATCTTGTATTGGAAATTATTTCAGTAAATTTTTTCTCAACTCGGTTTACATTTAGCAAAGTCGTAAAAGATTGGTGTAATAGTAATCACCATCTGTAAGCACAGGGTGTCTCAAATGAAAATATTCTGAAAGCCTAGGTCCTCCCCTATAAGTTCTCCAATTTTTATGTGGATTGGGGTAGTAGTAAAGAAGTTCTATACTTACTATACTTCTATAAAACACACCTCTGCACATTGATCAACAAATGAAGTACGCAATTGAAATCTGCATATCCGAAATATATATAAATAATGGTGAGGTCTCTATTAATTTTTTCTATGTCATGCCGTGATATCAAAAGATAGTAAAATTACGTAAAAGTTGATACATTTAATTTGTATCCCAGCATTTTTAAATTTTTTATAGCAGAAATATCAAATAAATGAGTCGATCTGGAATTTTGTCAGCTATTTTTCAGATCTAAGTTTTTTCAACTTCGTTCAAAATTGTGTGTTGTTGGCCAATTTGCTCAAAAAAAGTCAAATTTCCCCACTGTACCTTTCCACCATATTGACAGTCGAAAGCTCTACCCACTGAACTAAAATAAATGCTAACAGCTGGCTAACTATTGGTTGTGAAAGTTTGCCAGCACTGGCATAACGTGTGTTGCCAACGCTGGGAAATAATAAAAAAGTTGGTCTAAAAAAGTTTTCATAAACATATATACACAATTTTACAATTTTTATTTTTTTTAACAATGGTCCTAAAAATAAAGTGCTTTGCCAGTGTTTGATGTTTCTGACCAACGGCAATTTCTGGCTGGGTTAGTATACATATTGATATTTATTTTTAAAGTTCTTTCAATTAACTCTTAAACATGTAGTTAGTTAAGATAATGAATTATTATTCTCTCCCTCAAGTTATTCTACAAAACCTAACGAACAGATGGTAACATTTAAAAGCACACAACATAAATTTCAAGTGGAAACTAAAATCGTGGCACTTGTTAACGAATGCAAAGCAGTCATTGACAATTGGGATATAGGTACCATTGCAGTTAAACTGACTAAAAATTTGGCTACAACACGCGAACCAAATAAAAAAAATTTTATTAAAAATTTGCTCTCCGATTTTCTATATCAAATGGAAGATTTTGGTATATACCCTGCTTCGATAGCCATCATGTCGCCAATAATTGAATTTGAAATCAAAAAAAGGCAATCTGAAACATTAGCCTTACGCAATCTATATCGTTTGGTTATACAATATTGCGAACGTATACGTCACATTATTGTAAAAGAACTTAACAGTTTAAAAGATCCGGATGAAGATGACGAAATCTCAGATCTAATTGTTAGAAGAATGATACAAAATGATAATTGGCATAGTTTGGATATTATATTAAACTATTCTACACCAAAATTACTATCATTATTTGCATATATGAAAGAAAGTTTCAAAGATAAAAATCCAGATGATATCGCTTGTTTGTTATTTGTAGAAAGGCGTTACACTGCTAAATGCTTATATCATGTTTTATTGCGATATATTGCCCAAGTTCCCGAAATACGCGATATAATACGTCCTCAATTTATGGTTGGAAGACAAAATATCTTGTATAGCATTGAGAGTATTTTAGATACAAAATGGAATAAAACTGCTATTGACGAATTTCGTTCGGGACAATGCAATCTAATTATATGTTCAAATGTTTTAGAAGAAGGCATTGATGTTCAAGCTTGTAATTATGTGTTTGTCTTCGATCCTCTTAAGACCTTCAATTCTTATATACAAACTAAGGGTCGTGCTCGCAGTCAGAATTCATGTTATACTATATTTGCTTCGGAAATGAAAAAAGAGCAAACTGTAGTTCAAATACATAATTATCGTGTAATTCATGAAAAAATTAAACACTTTTTAATAACACGCGTATTGGACCGTGATGATCCAAATGAAGAAGAAATTGCTAAGCAATTTGTTGAGTTGATACCACCCTATGTAATACCGAGTGGTGCTCGTTTATTGGCAACATCAGCTGTGGCATTATTACATCGTTATTGTCAATACCTGCCATGGGATTGTTTTGGTGCATGCCAACCTTGGTATAATAAGTTGCCACTTAACAAAGAGAATAAAATAGCCGTTTCAGTTAAATTACCATTACAATCTACCGTTAAAGAAACAATAATTGTAAGTATATATTTAAAAAATTAATTATTAAAAATCAATATTTACACAGGAGGACAAAATCATAACTTTTAAAATTAATAAGTTTATGACACCCAATTCTATATACATATTTCAATACAATACAATACAATACAATACAATACAATACAATACAATACAATACAATACAATACAATACAATACAATACAATACAATACAATACAATACAATACAATACAATACAATACATATTTCAATACAATACAACACATATTTTAATACAATACAATACAATACAATTCTATATTTATTTTTCGATGTATGGTACAGTTTTTCCACAAAATTACTCTAAAATTTGAAGCATTTAAATGCAGTTTTTGTCTTTCTGTTTAAATTTAAAGACAACCCCTGTATTCTAATTTGGGGAACGTAAAGGGTGGTACGAAAAAAATTTTAAATTTTCAAATACAGATTGTGCAAAAGCTATAATCAATCGCAAGGGATGACATTTCAATTTTCGCAGATTCTCTGACGTGTTAAATTGATTACAGTATCAACTTTTTAGGCCTTTAAATGTTATCTATCCTGTTTGATAGCAAAAAGAAAACGTAAAAATGTAGACAATTCGATTTGGACAGTTTTTTGGTTGAAATAGGATATTTTGAACATATTTATGAATTGAAGAAGATAAAATAAATTAAGTTATACAGTGCTGTTCAAAACATTTGCAACTGCCCTTACAGTGAAATAATTAGAGGAAATACTAAGATAATAATGGCTTTATACTTAATACTTCTATTAAGAAATAATCCTTAATTAGTCATCTTTCTAAATTATGATTGAAAAAATAAATATAGTACAATCATTTTTTATTATCGTTCCAAATATAAAAAAAAGTTGTTTAAGCCTGCTCAAAACATTTGCAACTACCTTTTTTTATTTTCATTTTCTATCGTGTTATTTTCGCATTATTATAACGCATTTTTTTTTAGCCATATATGGCACTATGGGCTCGGTTATTTAAAAGAATAATAAATAAATAAATAAAAAAAAGATCATTGTAAAAATGAACTAGATTGACAAAAAAAATTTCCAAAGAAATTTCACCTAGTTGATTGCAAAATTTTGTCATAAACTGATCGGTTCGGCCCATGTGCTATAATCAGCACATTAAAAAGCAAATAATCGACGATTATAATAAAGGTGTGTCCCAAAAAGAAACATCAAAAACGTATAATGTTCATAAATCAACAGTATTTCGTGTTATTAGTAGTGGAAACACCAAATCAGTGCATAGAGGTGGGAGAAAACGTAAGACTGCACCAAAAGAGGACCGACAAATTAAAAGAACTACAACAATTCCCTTAAATATCATCAAGAGAAATAAAAAATTCGTTTCTACTTGATATATCCGATCAGACGTAGAGCCGTATAAGTCGGACTTAGAGCTTAAAAAACTGTTAAAAAATAATCGTAATTGGTCTGAACAGAAGTGGAAATGTGTTCTATTTTCTGATGAATCAAAATTTAATCTACACGGTTCGGATGGCAGGGAAATGCCGCTTGCTTGGGTGTTTCAACACGACAATGACCCTAAGCACACGTCTAAGGTGGTTAAACAATGAATAGAAAATGAAAAATTGTGTGTGCTTGACTGGCCTGCCCAGTCACCTGACCTTAATCCCATAGAAAACCTTTGAGAGATCGTGAAACGAAAGATTGGTAATAAAGTTTTCAAAAAACCTGCGGATCTTTACGTTGACATAAAAGAGCAGTGGAATAGCATTCCAAAAGATATAATTGATAATTTAATCAAGGAGATGTGCAGAAGTCATTAAACGACGTGGTTACGCTATTAATTACTAACAAAAAATTTAAATTTTATTATTTATCGAAGTCATGTATTATAAGTTGCAAATGTTTTGAGCAGAGTTATATATGAGTTGTAACATTATTTTTGTTGATTATCAACAAATCGTTGTCGATAAGTAATTTATGTTAAATAATCCCTTAAATTGAATTAATAGCGAATAATTTAGCGTTTTAATCTTCGTTTCTATATTTTTATTTTCATTAAAATGAAGGTGTTTTTCAAACAGGTGCCATGGTTGCAAATGTTTTGAGCAACACTGTATATAATTGAAAATGAAAATTATTCAAGTTCGAGGCCATACTCTATATTTCTTTATTAGGATATTTTTTTTTTTGATTGATTTATTTATTTATTTATCTGTATTTCCATACAACAATACATACATCTTTTAATTATAGTATGGAACTAGAAGAAGTTATAGTAATACAATAGCGGTATTCACTCTTGATAGCATTTATGCAAGGGTTGCATTAATACTATGATTTTATGCTACAAAGCGTGAGCGTCTTTTTTTTTTTGTGTGTATTGTATGTTACAACCCAAGCATTTCAATGTTGACAAAACAGCTAATTTCTAACGAAAATGTATTTTCTAGCGATTTTTAAGTAGACTTTAGCGATTTTTTTCAAATAAAAAAGGTTGGCATTATTCTTCGTTCTCAGTTCTCTCACTAAAAGATGGTAAGTATTGTAAGTTTGAAAGGTTTGCAAGACCCAGAATATGCAATAGGTTTTCGTCTTGCATATAAATAAAAGTCTTGCATATTTTTATTTCATGTATTTTGTTGTTGTGGTCTTGCATACTCTTGTATTTATACAAGATCTGCAAGCTTTGAAAGGTCTGCAAGGGTAGTTTGCTACCAAGAGCGAATACCGCTAATATAATACAATTTAAAAAATAAAAAAAATATGACAAATTTTAAAAATAAAAAATTAAAAACAGTAGCGGTATTCGCTCTTGGTAGCAAACTACACTCCGAAATATGTAGAATTGATGGTCAGAACTTATATGTATATTTTTGTTGATGTCTGCCATGACGTGTTATTTTACAAAAACGAATTCTTTGAATATAATAATAATTTATATTTACAAACCCGATGTTTTTTTATTTTGTGATTTTAGAGTGATTATTTTAAAACAGCTAAAGAAGCAAAAATATCAGCTGCTTTTAAAGCCTGTGTAAGATTATATGAAAATGGTGAATTAAATGATTTTTTGTTACCAATAACAAAATCTGAATGTGTTGCTAAAGTTGCTGATGATCTTTTCAAACACTGGAAGAAATATGACGATGATGGTAAGTTGAAATAAAACTTTTATTTTCTTAAAGTCTTAATCAGAGAAGACAAAAAATGCCAAAATCCGAGGTGTTTATGACAAAAAAAAATATTGACAAGGCAAAAAAATAGTAAAAATATAAAAAATGTAAACAAATTAGAAAAAAAGAAGAACATAGCAACTACGGGTAATTATAACACAAAAGATCTTCAAAAGACATCAAGAACTATTACACAGAAAAATAAAAAAAAACTTATAATATGACATCAAACTGGTATAAGGTCATCAACCAGGATAAGATCAATATAAAACAGTTTATTAATGGTGACATTAACAAACAAACCAGAAGAGATATAACCAAATTCCTAAGAATTCGTCTAGGTAATACAAGATACACACATGGACCCGTTCTTAAGATCCCTAACATAGCAAGATGCAATTGTAACATTACATATCCTAACTCTACCGAACATTTCCTATCCCACTGCCAAAGCATAAGGCAACAAATTTTTAAGTATAAAAATTCCTTGAACCTTATTTCTGATCCCACCTTTGATAACATTAATACTTTAATTGATTTTCTTAAGAAATTTAACATCTATAATTTTATTTAGAATCCTTTAGAGGAATCCTGTGAGTCCTTGGACTAAAGTAAGGACTTATTATTAAAGATAAAGCTTCAATCTTACTTATATTTTATTATAAAGAGTTTTTAGTCAACTTAAATTGGTTTTATAGATTTTTGAAAACTATTTTTTTTTTTAATTTGTTTGAAATTTTACGAAATTTTGTTTTTGAAGCTTTCTCGCTTCCAAACCGTGGGGCGGCACACGAAAAATTTCTTCGCAATATATTTAGCAAATTTAGTTTTCTATCGGAAAATTTTAATTTCTAAGTATAAAACGCTCATTTGACGTATTTGTGGTAAATTTTATGAAGGCTACCCTGAGGCAGCCTTACCTGTTAGAGGGTTAAGACGAGCTGAAAGCCTTAGAATCTATTGATCTTTATACAACAAATTAGCTTATAAGTTTTAAATTGTAAGTTAATTCTAAATAAATAAAAATTTTGAAAAAAAAACATTTCAAGCGAAGAAAATAAAAAAAGTAAATATTAAAAATCGAAAATCTTGGTTTTAAGCCCAAAAATAAGAAAGCAATAAATGGCAAAAAAGGAAATTTTTGTCTTCTCTCGTCTTAACATTTTTCTTTTTATGTTAAACTTTCTTTCATTTATATGTTCACGTTTAATTTTCCTTTTATAGTAACTAAAAAGACAGCTGGTAAACAACAAAAAAGAACCTATGAACGTCAATGTCCTGAAGAGCTACAAAGTTCTTTGCCACGTTTAGGTGAAAAGGCATATGCATATTCGCTGCAATTTACAACTGATTTTGAAACAAATCCATATAATGAACACATTGTCAACTATTTAAATTCAAAATCAACATATGCCTTGCTGTTGAATAAAAAATTACCGAAATTAGCGAAAATGCCACTGTTCATGACACAGGGTCAATTGCATGTTAAAATTTCTGAAGAGCCAATCGAATGTGTTATAGAGACTCAAGAACAATTAAAGTTCTTAAAACAATTTCATACTATGATATTTAAAGATATATTACAGTTATGGAAAGATTTTATTGTTAAAGATCACAGAAATCAGGAAAATGCTTATTTAGTAATACCTATCGATAATATGTCAACAATTAATTGGGAATTGATTAAGAATTTTCAACATTTAAATCCAAGTCGTCCATATACTATAAACGAACGTCAAAATGCACAATATTCTGCTAAAGATTATTTAAACAAAGTCGTTACCAAATGGTATAATGAACTTGAATCGGAAAATTTTGTTGTAACCAAGGTCCGTAATGATTTGACACCAATGAGTCCATTCGATAGTCCATTATTTAGCACTTATGCCGCCTTCTATGCTGCACGTTACAATATGAATATTGTTAATAAACAACAATTTCTTTTAGAAGTTAAATCTTTAACACAACGTCGAAATTTCTTTAATAATGCCAGCAACAAAAGTGCCGAAAAGAAAAATGAACAAAATTCCATTGTTTTAATACCAGAATTATGTCATAATTATCAATATCCGGCTGATTTATGGTTGAAAGCCTTATTTTTACCCACAATTTTACATCGTGTTTATTATATGTTGCATGCTGAAGCGTTACGTATACGAATTAACAAGTTTTTAAATTTGGAACAATACTTTGCAAACTACACACCGAAACCTTTAACCATAGATACTTCCTTAAAAAGAGTTCTCGATGATGACGGAAATTTGTTGAAAGAAAAAACGGTAAGTAACTATTATATCAATGTTGGTCAAACAAAGGGCAAACTCGTTATGCAGACATTCAAGTCTGCTGAGACAAATTTTGTAATTCTCCATTCAATGAGATAAAAAAATGTTTTAATCAATTTTTTAATTTAAATAAGTACATTCAAGTCTGCTGAGACAAATTTAGTTTACCTTCCATTTAATGGGATAAAATAATGGTTTAAATCAAATTCAAATTTTAATTCACATTAAATACACTTTATTTAAAAACGTGCCATGAATTTAAAAAACACAATTTTAATAAAAAAAAAAAAAACAGCTAGAAAGCCCTCAAAATGTATGTCTCTAAAATGAATCCAAAACCCCTCTTATTTTGGAATTGAAAATGAAAAATTACATTTTATAAAAAAGGACATTTAAAAAGTTTTTTTGTTTTTTTTTCTTAATAAAAGAATATTTCAAGCACCATTATATATTTTATTTCTATTAATCTGTTTTTAGCATCCTAAAAAAGTACTTCCATCATTGCCGCCCAAACATCCAACCGAGGACTATCAAGTACACAGCTTAAACTCCGATGAAAATAATGTAAATTGGAAATCTCATTTTGAACCACCAGATATAAAACGTAAACTTGATAGAAGTTATCCGGTTGAAGTTACCTATTATTCTAATTTTATAAACGGCCTTATTAGTGATGTTGAGAAACTACGTCTGGAAGAAGAGGATGAGTGGACAACCACACAATTCGAAATGCCTAAAGCAAAACAAATTAATGTAGCACCAACAAGAAATGAAGAAATGTTAAGTAACGAATTGAAACCATTGTCCATTAAGGATGCCACCCTACAAGAGAAGACTGGCTTGGATATATTACAACGTAGTTCCGAACCGGATCATAATTTAAAATCAGCTGAACAATATGAATTCTTGGCCGCTCTTACTACTGCAAGTGTCAATGATGTGTTTGATATGGAACGTTATGAATTGTTGGGTGATGCATTTTTAAAATTTTCTATATCTTTATACTTAGCGAACAAGTATACACGGTGGCATGAAGGCTACCTAACTATAATTAAAGGAAATATTGTATCGAATCGCAACTTACTATATTGCATGCTAGGCACTGATATCTGTCGAAAAATTTGTGGATCTACATTTCATCCAAAGTCTGCTTGGTTGCCACCATTATCAAGTTTACCAGAAAATTTATTACAAATACTTAAGGAAAATTTACCCATGGCTTCCATCTTAAGTCCAAGAGATTTTTATAGTTTACAATTAACCGAAAAAGAAATCGATGAGGGAAAATGTTCACCCGATAAATTGGATAAAATTGTCAAGATTTGTAGTAAAAGTCAGGAACTAACAGCTGGTAATGTACAACTAGATCCCGATAATGATATGAATATTTACATATACAAAGATGTATTACGTGACAAAGTTGTAGCCGACACTTTGGAAGCATTATTGGGTGTATGTGTCAAAAATTATGGTATACATCGCGCCTTTCGCATGTTAGAATTCTTTGATATTTGTAAATCTGAAAGAGATAAACCTCTACGGAATCTATTGGATTTAAAATTAAGTAGTGATCAATTACGTACAAATATTACGGCACAAGAGGTAAATGGCTTCTTGATAAACTGTGAATTTTTAGAAAGAAATTTGGGTTACAAATTCCGTGATCGTGCCTATTTGTTGCAAGCGTTAACACATCCGTCTTACCCAACAAATCGTTTAACCGGTTGTTATCAAGAATTGGAATTTATTGGTGATGCCATACTTGACATGTTAGTAACTTGTCACATATTCGAGAAGTATCAAAATTTGAATCCTGGCAAAATGACTGATTTGCGTATGGCGTTGGTCAATAATATTACGTTGGGTTGTATTTGTGTACGCCATCGTTTTCATTTATTCTTGTTATATGAAAATTCGGCTCTGGGCGAATCTATTAGTGCTTTTGAAAAATTTCAAGAGTCGCAAGACTATCATGTAAATGATCAAGTTCGTATATTAATGGAAGAAAATCCAGAAACAATTAATCCATATAATGATGATGCTCTAAACGATCCAAACGAAGACGAAGAAGAAGAGCCTGATGAATTTATGGACCATGAAGAAGTTGATTCACCAGCAACAGCCTGGCCTAAACCTAAACAATTATATAATATGGCTACAAATGTTGATGTGCCAAAAGCTTTGGGCGATATTGTTGAAGCTCTCATAGCTGCTGTTTATTTGGATTGTCGTGATTTAAATACAACCTGGCAGGTCATTTATAAACTAATGGAAATTGAATTAAATGAATTTTCCATAAATGTTCCTATCGATCCGGTACGTCAATTGGAAGAAATTAAACAGGCTAATCCCAAATATAGTCCACCTATGGTGGATAATGATGTTGTTATGGTAAAATGTCAGTTTAATTGTTTGGATAAATCTTTCACATCGAATGGTTTTGGTTGTAATTCCAGACAAGCTAAAAAAGCTGCTGCAAAACAAGCTTTACAAATTTTAGCTAAACATTCTAATTAGAAATTAAGTTTGATTAGTTTTAAGTTTTTCATTGATATATTTTATTCAAATATTTTTGTTTTAATTGTTATACAAATATAGTTATGTCTTCATTGTGTTAAACACAATTTTTTTTTTATTAAAAATATTTTTTTTTAACCGAGATCTGTTTGATAAGATTTTTATTATTTTTTTAAATAACACTCAGAGACATCCGTAACTTAACGTAAACCTAACTTAACGAATCAGCTGTTCGAAATTGTACTGTGTAGAGTAACTGAAGAAAACCCGTTATTCGTAAAATAACCGTTACCGAAATAACTAAAATACCCTTGCCAAAATAACTCTTAATGCCGTTATCGCTAAAAAGTCGTTACCGCTAAAATACCGTTATCGAAATAAAAGAAAATAGCCTTACCCTTGTCGATAACCTCATCGAATCGATTACCATCCATGGCATAATCATATTTTGAACAAAATGGCATCGATTTTCAGTTGCATATTTTGACATTTTATGCATATGTTGTGCTTTTAATGCATGTTTTGTGCTTATTTTTCATTTATTTTAATTAATTTTTTTTTTAATTTGTTAGAAAAAAATAGAATTTGGATACATTTTTGTATTTTGATTTAAGCATAATCATTTTTACATTTTAAAATCTTGCTGTACTGAAGAAAAGCGCAAGATACTGCTCATATTGAGACGATAGATGACAAATTCATTTGTTTTCTGTATTTTTTGTTTTAAAAATCAACATTTCACATCTTATTTTTGCCTAGTTATTGAAAAATTTAAAAATATGTAAATTTGAAAAAAAAAAATTTAACATTTTTTTAAAATTTCTCAAAAACTGTACAAAACTAATAAACACAAGAACGGTTGAAACAATTATAAAATAGATAAGAACTTATTTATTTTATAATTAAAAAAAAAAAATTAAATGGAATTTAACTGATTTTACTTAACAAACAACTGTCACATTGTTTATTTTGAGTGAAGTTTGAACTTGTGTATACCTACACCGAAAAAAAAATCCATGCGTTATATAAACAAAAATCGGTGTACATTGCACGAACTATTTCGATGTTTCGCACCACGAAAGTTTGGCGTAAATTACACGAATATGTACGAAAGTCTTTTATATAATGTTTGAAATACATTTTCTGTTTTACGAAATATTTTTATATATTACGAAGAAAATATCCGTGTTTCAAAATGGTGCAATTATAAAAATCAATGAAAAATGATATCTTGAGCGAAATAAATAAAAATAAAAAAAAAACAACCATAAGCCAGGAAAATGTTTGTAATTTTTTTTCGTAAAATAAAATAAAATTGAAAATGAAAATTATTCAAGTTCGAGGCCATACTCTATATTTCTTTATTAGGATGTTGTCCTAACAAATAATCTATATAGTTTTTTTCTTTTCAAACTTTTTAATTGACAATTGCACAATTAAAGGTCGAAAAAACATAATTTTTATTTTTAATAAAAATTAAATCAAACTTGTATAAAATAAAATTCTTTTATTTTACGAACAAATATGATACGAATTTATTTCGTTAGCTTCGTAAAATTGTAAAAATCTTTATGTTTTTTGTTTCGTAAAATTTGCAAAAACCTTTACTATTTTTGTTTCGTAAAAAAGTCTGCACTAAATTTATTTTCTTAAAATCTAAGAAACTTTCTTGTATTTTACGTGAAATGTAGTTTTTGAAAGTTTTTTTCGAAAAACGTTTTTTCGATTTATATTTTAATTTTTTTTTTTTCAAAATCAATAATTTAAATAAAATCTAAATCTTCTAGTATTAAATTTGTATCAAACAGCTCTCATATTTTAATTCATTATTTAGTTGCGTTGTTGCATTTTAAGTATTCGTTAAAACACCTAATTCCAAAATGAATATAAAACTTACTAATTTGTATATCACCACATATTTGCGTTTCCGTACTTTTGGATTGCGCGGCTACCGTACAATTCTTATTTAATAATATTGCATATAGTTTAGAAACTGTTGAAATAAATACTTGTAATCTAGCTACTCCAATTTTTAGTTATTTCAAATTGAAAATTAGTCTTAATATTTCACAATGCCTTGCAAACCATTTAAAATTTAACTCAAACTATATTCACACTGAACCCCAAAATACGTATTTTCGTTTTTTTTTTAAGTTTTCGACTCAAATTCCATACAAATTGTAAATCGAAAACTTGAAAAAAGAAAATATGTATTTTGGGGCACAATATTCTATTGCAAATGCATACATACATATATATATCTTTAAGTATTTTTAAAATTTTTTTTTATTCAAATTTATTTAAATAATATAAACTTTAAAATATATATGTAGTCTCATATTACAACGAATGCATACATATTTAAAAATACACACAAAAATTGATTCATTTTAAATAAAAAAAATTGTTACATTGTAAAATAAAAAAATTGTTTCATTTTAAAATAAAAAAAATATATTGAAGTTGGAAACAAAAATTATAGAAAGGGATTTCATGTCTGAAATTTTCTTCTTGCAAAAATGGAAAATTGCAAAATTACACTATTGTTGACGTGGGCTCCTCTTTTTATCAGTTATGTTTGCGAGAATGCAAGCAGCTGTGTTAGATATCCACTTTTCTGCATTTTCAAATAAAAAAAAATAACATCCATTTCACTCTAACGCACATAGGATCTCCCTTTGTTTCTTCAAAAAATTATAATAGATTCGAACTGAAGGATATCTAAAAAAACACACAATCCAATATTATTTTTCCAAGAAAAGCCATATTTTGTCATCCCTCAAAATCTCGATTATCAGTCAAAAATGAAGAATTATCAGAGTACTTCAGCATTGATCTACTTTTTGGATGTGTATTGCCTTTCATTTACATTTTTACTTTTTAATATTTTTAGTTTTAGAATTAATGTTTATCGATGTAAATTTTACATAACATAAAATTAATAAAAAAACAGCCATTTACAGTTTATTTTTTTTTTGAAAAATTCACATTTAAATTTCTCAAAAACTACAAAAGTAAGATGTAAAATGTAGATTTTGAAAGCCCAGGATAGATCCTATCATCTAAAAATAAAAATTTTTTTTTTTTTTTTTGAAAAATGACAAAATAGATAAGAACTAATTAATTTTGAATTATTTCAAAAACAAAATTATATTTTAAATCTAAGAAAATGGGATTGAGTATGTGGTACTGGATAGAAAAATGGCAACCCATTATATAGCACTACTTCCATTCTACTAGTTAAGAAATTATAGCGATTAAAACAAATATAGCGATTAAAACAATCTGAATTTTTCGCCTTATTTTCCATCGCTATTTTTGAAAACCGAAAATAATGGGAAATATACAAAATATTTTTATGATACTTGGTGTGGTGGCAGAGAAAAAAGTGAGCTTTAATTTGGTACCGGTTCTGATGACCCAGGTCCCCTAGGTTTTGAATTATTTCAAAAACAAAATTATATTTTAAGGCTTAAAAAAATGGGATTGAAAAGTGGTACTGGATGGGAAAATGGCAACCCATTATATAGCACTACTTCCATTCTACACTATGGTAAAAGCTTCAAAAATGAATATATGTTAATATCTCTACTAGTTAAGAAATTTTAGCGATTAAAACAAATATCGTTTCAGAAAATGTTTTTACATTTCAGGGTTGCCATTCTTCAAAAAACGTTGAAAAATTCGGGGACGTTCAAAATCAAATTTGGGTGAAAGATTCTGAAAGAGCGTCGAAAATCCAAAACAATAGGTTTTCCAGCCAGATTGGACCAGAATTGACCGAGTTATTCAAAAAACGGGGAAGTCACATGATTTTTTGAATCAATCTGAAATTTTTGCCTTATTTTCCATCGCTATTTTTAAAAATCGAAAATAATGCGAAATATACAAGATATTTTTATGAAACTTGGTGTGGTGGCAGAGAAAAAAGTGATCTTTAATTTGGTGCCGGTTCTGATGGCCCAGGTCCCCTAGGTTCTGAATTATTTCAAAAACAAAATTATATTTTAAATCTAAAAAATGGGATGGAATATGTGGCACTGGATGGAAAAATGGCAACCCATTATATAGCACTACTTCCATTCTACACTATGGTAAAAGTTTCATGTTAATATCTTTACTAGTTAAGAAATTATAGCGATTAAAACAAATATCGTTCCAGAAAATGTTTTTACATTTCAGGGTTGCCATTATTCAAAAACGTTGAAAAATTCGGGGACGTTCAAAATCAAATTTGGGTGAAAGATTCTGAAAGAGCGTCGAAAATCCAAAACAATAGGTGTTCCAGCCAGATTGGACCAGAATTGACCGAGTTATTCAAAAAACGGGGAAGTCACATGATTTTTTGAATCAATCTGAAATTTTTGCCTTATTTTCCATCGCTATTTTTAAAAATTGAAAATAATGCGAAATATACAAGATATTTTTATGAAACTTGGTGTGGTGGCAGAGAAAAAAGTGATTTTTAATTTGGTGCCGGTTCTGATGGCCCAGGTCCCCTAGGTTCTGAATTATTTCAAAAACAAAATTATATTTTAAATCTAAAAAATGGGATGGAATATGTGGCACTGGATGGAAAAATGGCAACCCATTATATAGCACTACTTCCATTCTACACTATGGTAAAAGTTTCATGTTAATATCTTTACTAGTTAAGAAATTATAGCGATTAAAACAAATATCGTTCCAGAAAATGTTTTTACATTTCAGGGTTGCCATTCTTCAAAAACGTTGAAAAATTCGGGGACGTTCAAAATCAAATTTGGGTGAAAGATTCTGAAAGAGCGTCGAAAATCCAAAACAATAGGTTTTCCAGCCAGATTGGACCAGAATTGACCGAGTTATTCAAAAAACGGGGAAGTCACATGATTTTTTGAATCAATCTGAAATTTTTGCCTTATTTTCCATCGCTATTTTTAAAAATCGAAAATAATGCGAAATATACAAGATATTTTTATGAAACTTGGTGTGGTGGCAGAGAAAAAAGTGATCTTTAATTTGGTGCCGGTTCTGATGGCCCAGGTCCCCTAGGTTCTGAATTATTTCAAAAACAAAATTATATTTTAAATCTAAAAAATGGGATGGAATATGTGGCACTGGATGGAACAATGCCAACCCATTATATAGCACTACTTCCATTCTACACTATGGTAAAAGTTTCATGTTAATATCTTTACTAGTTAAGAAATTATAGCGATTAAAACAAATATCGTTCCAGAAAATGTTTTTACATTTCAGGGTTGCCATTCTTCAAAAACGTTGAAAAATTCGGGGACGTTCAAAATCAAATTTGGGTGAAAGATTCTGAAAGAGCGTCGAAAATCCAAAACAATAGGTTTTCCAGCCAGATTGGACCAGAATTGACCGAGTTATTCAAAAAACGGGGAAGTCACATGATTTTTTGAATCAATCTGAAATTTTTGCCTTATTTTCCATCGCTATTTTTAAAAATCGAAAATAATGCGAAATATACAAGATATTTTTATGAAACTTGGTGTGGTGGCAGAGAAAAAAGTGATCTTTAATTTGGTGCCGGTTCTGATGGCCCAGGTCCCCTAGGTTCTGAATTATTTCAAAAACAAAATTATATTTTAAATCTAAAAAATGGGATGGAATATGTGGTACTGGATGGAAAAATGGCAACCCATTATATAGCACTACTTCCATTCTACACTATGGTAAAAGTTTCATGTTAATATCTTTACTAGTTAAGAAATTATAGCGATTAAAACAAATATCGTTTCAGAAAATGTTTTTACATTTCAGGGTTGCCATTCTTCAAAAACGTTGAAAAATTCGGGGACGTTCAAAATCAAATTTGGGTGAAAGATTCTGAAAGAGCGTCGAAAATCCAAAACAATAGGTTTTCCAGCCAGATTGGACCAGAATTGACCGAGTTATTCAAAAAACGGGGAAGTCACATGATTTTTTGAATCAATCTGAAATTTTTGCCTTATTTTCCATCGCTATTTTTAAAAATCGAAAATAATGCGAAATATACAAGATATTTTTATGAAACTTGGTGTGGTGGCAGAGAAAAAAGTGATCTTTAATTTGGTGCCGGTTCTGATGGCCCAGGTTCCCTAGGTTCTGAATTATTTCAAAAACAAAATTATATTTTAAATCTAAAAAATGGGATGGAATATGTGGCACTGGATGGAAAAATGTCAACCCATTATATAGCACTACTTCCATTCTACACTATGGTAAAAGTTTCATGTTAATATCTTTACTAGTTAAGAAATTATAGCGATTAAAACAAATATCGTTCCAGAAAATGTTTTTACATTTCAGGGTTGCCATTCTTCAAAAACGTTGAAAAATTCGGGGACGTTCAAAATCAAATTTGGGTGAAAGATTCTGAAAGAGCGTCGAAAATCCAAAACAATAGGTTTTCCAGCCAGATTGGACCAGAATTGACCGAGTTATTCAAAAAACGGGGAAGTCACGTGATTTTTTGAATCAATCTGAAATTTTTGCCTTATTTTCCATCGCTATTTTTAAAAATCGAAAATAATGCGAAATATACAAGATATTTTTATGAAACTTGGTGTGGTGGCAGAGAAAAAAGTGATCTTTAATTTGGTGCCGGTTCTGATGGCCCAGGTCCCCTAGGTTCTGAATTATTTCAAAAACAAAATTATATTTTAAATCTAAAAAATGGGATGGAATATGTGGCACTGGATGGAAAAATGGCAACCCATTATATAGCACTACTTCCATTCTACACTATGGTAAAAGTTTCATGTTAATATCTTTACTAGTTAAGAAATTATAGCGATTAAAACAAATATCGTTCCAGAAAATGTTTTTACATTTCAGGGTTGCCATTCTTCAAAAACGTTGAAAAATTCGGGGACGTTCAAAATCAAATTTGGGTGAAAGATTCTGAAAGAGCGTCGAAAATCCAAAACAATAGGTTTTCCAGCCAGATTGGACCAGAATTGACCGAGTTATTCAAAAAACGGGGAAGTCACATGATTTTTTGAATCAATCTGAAATTTTTGCCTTATTTTCCATCGCTATTTTTAAAAATCGAAAATAATGCGAAATATACAAGATATTTTTATGAAACTTGGTGTGGTGGCAGAGAAAAAAGTGATCTTTAATTTGGTGCCGGTTCTGATGGCCCAGGTCCCCTAGGTTCTGAATTATTTCAAAAACAAAATTATATTTTAAATCTAAAAAATGGGATGGAATATGTGGCACTGGATGGAAAAATGGCAACCCATTATATAGCACTACTTCCATTCTACACTATGGTAAAAGTTTCATGTTAATATCTTTACTAGTTAAGAAATTATAGCGATTAAAACAAATATCGTTTCAGAAAATGATTTTACATTTCAGGGTTGCCATTCTTCAAAAACGTTGAAAAATTCGGGGACGTTCAAAATCAAATTTGGGTGAAAGATTCTGAAAGAGCGTCGAAAATCCAAAACAATAGGTTTTCCAGCCAGATTGGACCAGAATTGACCGAGTTATTCAAAAAACGGGGAAGTCACATGATTTTTTGAATCAATCTGAAATTTTTGCCTTATTTTCCATCGCTATTTTTAAAAATCGAAAATAATGCGAAATATACAAGATATTTTTATGAAACTTGGTGTGGTGGCAGAGAAAAAAGTGATCTTTAATTTGGTGCCGGTTCTGATGGCCCAGGTCCCCTAGGTTCTGAATTATTTCAAAAACAAAATTATATTTTAAATCTAAAAAATGGGATGGAATATGTGGCACTGGATGGAAAAATGGCAACCCATTATATAGCACTACTTCCATTCTACACTATGGTAAAAGTTTCATGTTAATATCTTTACTAGTTAAGAAATTATAGCGATTAAAACAAATATCGTTCCAGAAAATGTTTTTACATTTCAGGGTTGCCATTCTTCAAAAACGTTGAAAAATTCGGGGACGTTCAAAATCAAATTTGGGTGAAAGATTCTGAAAGAGCGTCGAAAATCCAAAACAATAGGTTTTCCAGCCAGATTGGACCAGAATTGACCGAGTTATTCAAAAAACGGGGAAGTCACATGATTTTTTGAATCAATCTGAAATTTTTGCCTTATTTTCCATCGCTATTTTTAAAAATCGAAAATAATGCGAAATATACAAGATATTTTTATGAAACTGGGTGTGGTGGCAGAGAAAAAAGTGATCTTTAATTTGGTGCCGGTTCTGATGGCCCAGGTCCCCTAGGTTCTGAATTATTTCAAAAACAAAATTATATTTTAAATCTAAAAAATGGGATGGAATATGTGGCACTGGATGGAAAAATGTCAACCCATTATATAGCACTACTTCCATTCTACACTATGGTAAAAGTTTCATGTTAATATCTTTACTAGTTAAGAAATTATAGCGATTAAAACAAATATCGTTCCAGAAAATGTTTTTACATTTCAGGGTTGCCATTCTTCAAAAACGTTGAAAAATTCGGGGACGTTCAAAATCAAATTTGGGTGAAAGATTCTGAAAGAGCGTCGAAAATCCAAAACAATAGGTTTTCCAGCCAGATTGGACCAGAATTGACCGAGTTATTCAAAAAACGGGGAAGTCACGTGATTTTTTGAATCAATCTGAAATTTTTGCCTTATTTTCCATCGCTATTTTTAAAAATCGAAAATAATGCGAAATATACAAGATATTTTTATGAAACTTGGTGTGGTGGCAGAGAAAAAAGTGATCTTTAATTTGGTGCCGGTTCTGATGGCCCAGGTCCCCTAGGTTCTGAATTATTTCAAAAACAAAATTATATTTTAAATCTAAAAAATGGGATGGAATATGTGGCACTGGATGGAAAAATGGCAACCCATTATATAGCACTACTTCCATTCTACACTATGGTAAAAGTTTCATGTTAATATCTTTACTAGTTAAGAAATTATAGCGATTAAAACAAATATCGTTTCAGAAAATGTTTTTACATTTCAGGGTTGCCATTCTTCAAAAACGTTGAAAAATTCGGGGACGTTCAAAATCAAATTTGGGTGAAAGATTCTGAAAGAGCGTCGAAAATCCAAAACAATAGGGTTTTCCAGCCAGATTGGACCAGAATTGACCGAGTTATTCAAAAAACGGGGAAGTCACATGATTTTTTGAATCAATCTGAAATTTTTGCCTTATTTTCCATCGCTATTTTTAAAAATCGAAAATAATGCGAAATATACAAGATATTTTTATGAAACTTGGTGTGGTGGCAGAGAAAAAAGTGATCTTTAATTTGGTGCCGGTTCTGATGGCCCAGGTCCCCTAGGTTCTGAATTATTTCAAAAACAAAATTATATTTTAAATCTAAAAAATGGGATGGAATATGTGGCACTGGATGGAAAAATGGCAACCCATTATATAGCACTACTTCCATTCTACACTATGGTAAAAGTTTCATGTTAATATCTTTACTAGTTAAGAAATTATAGCGATTAAAACAAATATCGTTCCAGAAAATGTTTTTACATTTCAGGGTTGCCATTATTCAAAAACGTTGAAAAATTCGGGGACGTTCAAAATCAAATTTGGGTGAAAGATTCTGAAAGAGCGTCGAAAATCCAAAACAATAGGTGTTCCAGCCAGATTGGACCAGAATTGACCGAGTTATTCAAAAAACGGGGAAGTCACATGATTTTTTGAATCAATCTGAAATTTTTGCCTTATTTTCCATCGCTATTTTTAAAAATCGAAAATAATGCGAAATATACAAGATATTTTTATGAAACTTGGTGTGGTGGCAGAGAAAAAAGTGATCTTTAATTTGGTGCCGGTTCTGATGGCCCAGGTCCCCTAGGTTCTGAATTATTTCAAAAACAAAATTATATTTTAAATCTAAAAAATGGGATGGAATATGTGGCACTGGATGGAAAAATGGCAACCCATTATATAGCACTACTTCCATTCTACACTATGGTAAAAGTTTCATGTTAATATCTTTACTAGTTAAGAAATTATAGCGATTAAAACAAATATCGTTCCAGAAAATGTTTTTACATTTCAGGGTTGCCATTCTTCAAAAACGTTGAAAAATTCGGGGACGTTCAAAATCAAATTTGGGTGAAAGATTCTGAAAGAGCGTCGAAAATCCAAAACAATAGGTTTTCCAGCCAGATTGGACCAGAATTGACCGAGTTATTCAAAAAACGGGGAAGTCACATGATTTTTTGAATCAATCTGAAATTTTTGCCTTATTTTCCATCGCTATTTTTAAAAATCGAAAATAATGCGAAATATACAAGATATTTTTATGAAACTTGGTGTGGTGGCAGAGAAAAAAGTGATCTTTAATTTGGTGCCGGTTCTGATGGCCCAGGTCCCCTAGGTTCTGAATTATTTCAAAAACAAAATTATATTTTAAATCTAAAAAATGGGATGGAATATGTGGCACTGGATGGAACAATGGCAACCCATTATATAGCACTACTTCCATTCTACACTATGGTAAAAGTTTCATGTTAATATCTTTACTAGTTAAGAAATTATAGCGATTAAAACAAATATCGTTCCAGAAAATGTTTTTACATTTCAGGGTTGCCATTCTTCAAAAACGTTGAAAAATTCGGGGACGTTCAAAATCAAATTTGGGTGAAAGATTCTGAAAGAGCGTCGAAAATCCAAAACAATAGGTTTTCCAGCCAGATTGGACCAGAATTGACCGAGTTATTCAAAAAACGGGGAAGTCACATGATTTTTTGAATCAATCTGAAATTTTTGCCTTATTTTCCATCGCTATTTTTAAAAATCGAAAATAATGCGAAATATACAAGATATTTTTATGAAACTTGGTGTGGTGGCAGAGAAAAAAGTGATCTTTAATTTGGTGCCGGTTCTGATGGCCCAGGTCCCCTAGGTTCTGAATTATTTCAAAAACAAAATTATATTTTAAATCTAAAAAATGGGATGGAATATGTGGCACTGGATGGAAAAATGGCAACCCATTATATAGCACTACTTCCATTCTACACTATGGTAAAAGTTTCATGTTAATATCTTTACTAGTTAAGAAATTATAGCGATTAAAACAAATATCGTTTCAGAAAATGTTTTTACATTTCAGGGTTGCCATTCTTCAAAAACGTTGAAAAATTCGGGGACGTTCAAAATCAAATTTGGGTGAAAGATTCTGAAAGAGCGTCGAAAATCCAAAACAATAGGTTTTCCAGCCAGATTGGACCAGAATTGACCGAGTTATTCAAAAAACGGGGAAGTCACATGATTTTTTGAATCAATCTGAAATTTTTGCCTTATTTTCCATCGCTATTTTTAAAAATCGAAAATAATGCGAAATATACAAGATATTTTTATGAAACTTGGTGTGGTGGCAGAGAAAAAAGTGATCTTTAATTTGGTGCCGGTTCTGATGGCCCAGGTCCCCTAGGTTCTGAATTATTTCAAAAACAAAATTATATTTTAAATCTAAAAAATGGGATGGAATATGTGGCACTGGATGGAAAAATGGCAACCCATTATATAGCACTACTTCCATTCTACACTATGGTAAAAGTTTCATGTTAATATCTTTACTAGTTAAGAAATTATAGCGATTAAAACAAATATCGTTTCAGAAAATGTTTTTACATTTCAGGGTTGCCATTCTTCAAAAACGTTGAAAAATTCGGGGACGTTCAAAATCAAATTTGGGTGAAAGATTCTGAAAGAGCGTCGAAAATCCAAAACAATAGGTTTTCCAGCCAGATTGGACCAGAATTGACCGAGTTATTCAAAAAACGGGGAAGTCACATGATTTTTTGAATCAATCTGAAATTTTTGCCTTATTTTCCATCGCTATTTTTAAAAATCGAAAATAATGCGAAATATACAAGATATTTTTATGAAACTTGGTGTGGTGGCAGAGAAAAAAGTGATCTTTAATTTGGTGCCGGTTCTGATGGCCCAGGTCCCCTAGGTTCTGAATTATTTCAAAAACAAAATTATATTTTAAATCTAAAAAATGGGATGGAATATGTGGCACTGGATGGAAAAATGTCAACCCATTATATAGCACTACTTCCATTCTACACTATGGTAAAAGTTTCATGTTAATATCTTTACTAGTTAAGAAATTATAGCGATTAAAACAAATATCGTTCCAGAAAATGTTTTTACATTTCAGGGTTGCCATTCTTCAAAAACGTTGAAAAATTCGGGGACGTTCAAAATCAAATTTGGGTGAAAGATTCTGAAAGAGCGTCGAAAATCCAAAACAATAGGTTTTCCAGCCAGATTGGACCAGAATTGACCGAGTTATTCAAAAAACGGGGAAGTCACATGATTTTTTGAATCAATCTGAAATTTTTGCCTTATTTTCCATCGCTATTTTTAAAAATCGAAAATAATGCGAAATATACAAGATATTTTTATGAAACTTGGTGTGGTGGCAGAGAAAAAAGTGATCTTTAATTTGGTGCCGGTTCTGATGGCCCAGGTCCCCTAGGTTCTGAATTATTTCAAAAACAAAATTATATTTTAAATCTAAAAAATGGGATGGAATATGTGGCACTGGATGGAAAAATGGCAACCCATTATATAGCACTACTTCCATTCTACACTATGGTAAAAGTTTCATGTTAATATCTTTACTAGTTAAGAAATTATAGCGATTAAAACAAATATCGTTCCAGAAAATGTTTTTACATTTCAGGGTTGCCATTCTTCAAAAACGTTGAAAAATTCGGGGACGTTCAAAATCAAATTTGGGTGAAAGATTCTGAAAGAGCGTCGAAAATCCAAAACAATAGGTTTTCCAGCCAGATTGGACCAGAATTGACCGAGTTATTCAAAAAACGGGGAAGTCACATGATTTTTTGAATCAATCTGAAATTTTTGCCTTATTTTCCATCGCTATTTTTAAAAATCGAAAATAATGCGAAATATACAAGATATTTTTATGAAACTTGGTGTGGTGGCAGAGAAAAAAGTGATCTTTAATTTGGTGCCGGTTCTGATGGCCCAGGTCCCCTAGGTTCTGAATTATTTCAAAAACAAAATTATATTTTAAATCTAAAAAATGGGATGGAATATGTGGCACTGGATGGAAAAATGGCAACCCATTATATAGCACTACTTCCATTCTACACTATGGTAAAAGTTTCATGTTAATATCTTTACTAGTTAAGAAATTATAGCGATTAAAACAAATATCGTTTCAGAAAATGATTTTTACATTTCAGGGTTGCCATTCTTCAAAAACGTTGAAAAATTCGGGGACGTTCAAAATCAAATTTGGGTGAAAGATTCTGAAAGAGCGTCGAAAATCCAAAACAATAGGTTTTCCAGCCAGATTGGACCAGAATTGACCGAGTTATTCAAAAAACGGGGAAGTCACATGATTTTTTGAATCAATCTGAAATTTTTGCCTTATTTTCCATCGCTATTTTTAAAAATCGAAAATAATGCGAAATATACAAGATATTTTTATGAAACTTGGTGTGGTGGCAGAGAAAAAAGTGATCTTTAATTTGGTGCCGGTTCTGATGGCCCAGGTCCCCTAGGTTCTGAATTATTTCAAAAACAAAATTATATTTTAAATCTAAAAAATGGGATGGAATATGTGGCACTGGATGGAAAAATGGCAACCCATTATATAGCACTACTTCCATTCTACACTATGGTAAAAGTTTCATGTTAATATCTTTACTAGTTAAGAAATTATAGCGATTAAAACAAATATCGTTCCAGAAAATGTTTTTACATTTCAGGGTTGCCATTCTTCAAAAACGTTGAAAAATTCGGGGACGTTCAAAATCAAATTTGGGTGAAAGATTCTGAAAGAGCGTCGAAAATCCAAAACAATAGGTTTTCCAGCCAGATTGGACCAGAATTGACCGAGTTATTCAAAAAACGGGGAAGTCACATGATTTTTTGAATCAATCTGAAATTTTTGCCTTATTTTCCATCGCTATTTTTAAAAATCGAAAATAATGCGAAATATACAAGATATTTTTATGAAACTTGGTGTGGTGGCAGAGAAAAAAGTGATCTTTAATTTGGTGCCGGTTCTGATGGCCCAGGTCCCCTAGGTTCTGAATTATTTCAAAAACAAAATTATATTTTAAATCTAAAAAATGGGATGGAATATGTGGCACTGGATGGAAAAATGGCAACCCATTATATAGCACTACTTCCATTCTACACTATGGTAAAAGTTTCATGTTAATATCTTTACTAGTTAAGAAATTATAGCGATTAAAACAAATATCGTTTCAGAAAATGTTTTTACATTTCAGGGTTGCCATTCTTCAAAAACGTTGAAAAATTCGGGGACGTTCAAAATCAAATTTGGGTGAAAGATTCTGAAAGAGCGTCGAAAATCCAAAACAATAGGTTTTCCAGCCAGATTGGACCAGAATTGACCGAGTTATTCAAAAAACGGGGAAGTCACATGATTTTTTGAATCAATCTGAAATTTTTGCCTTATTTTCCATCGCTATTTTTAAAAATCGAAAATAATGCGAAATATACAAGATATTTTTATGAAACTTGGTGTGGTGGCAGAGAAAAAAGTGATCTTTAATTTGGTGCCGGTTCTGATGGCCCAGGTCCCCTAGGTTCTGAATTATTTCAAAAACAAAATTATATTTTAAATCTAAAAAATGGGATGGAATATGTGGCACTGGATGGAAAAATGGCAACCCATTATATAGCACTACTTCCATTCTACACTATGGTAAAAGTTTCATGTTAATATCTTTACTAGTTAAGAAATTATAGCGATTAAAACAAATATCGTTTCAGAAAATGTTTTTACATTTCAGGGTTGCCATTCTTCAAAAACGTTGAAAAATTCGGGGACGTTCAAAATCAAATTTGGGTGAAAGATTCTGAAAGAGCGTCGAAAATCCAAAACAATAGGTTTTCCAGCCAGATTGGACCAGAATTGACCGAGTTATTCAAAAAACGGGGAAGTCACATGATTTTTTGAATCAATCTGAAATTTTTGCCTTATTTTCCATCGCTATTTTTAAAAATCGAAAATAATGCGAAATATACAAGATATTTTTATGAAACTTGGTGTGGTGGCAGAGAAAAAAGTGATCTTTAATTTGGTGCCGGTTCTGATGGCCCAGGTCCCCTAGGTTCTGAATTATTTCAAAAACAAAATTATATTTTAAATCTAAAAAATGGGATGGAATATGTGGCACTGGATGGAAAAATGGCAACCCATTATATAGCACTACTTCCATTCTACACTATGGTAAAAGTTTCATGTTAATATCTTTACTAGTTAAGAAATTATAGCGATTAAAACAAATATCGTTTCAGAAAATGTTTTTACATTTCAGGGTTGCCATTCTTCAAAAACGTTGAAAAATTCGGGGACGTTCAAAATCAAATTTGGGTGAAAGATTCTGAAAGAGCGTCGAAAATCCAAAACAATAGGTTTTCCAGCCAGATTGGACCAGAATTGACCGAGTTATTCAAAAAACGGGGAAGTCACATGATTTTTTGAATCAATCTGAAATTTTTGCCTTATTTTCCATCGCTATTTTTAAAAATCGAAAATAATGCGAAATATACAAGATATTTTTATGAAACTTGGTGTGGTGGCAGAGAAAAAAGTGATCTTTAATTTGGTGCCGGTTCTGATGGCCCAGGTCCCCTAGGTTCTGAATTATTTCAAAAACAAAATTATATTTTAAATCTAAAAAATGGGATGGAATATGTGGCACTGGATGGAAAAATGGCAACCCATTATATAGCACTACTTCCATTCTACACTATGGTAAAAGTTTCATGTTAATATCTTTACTAGTTAAGAAATTATAGCGATTAAAACAAATATCGTTTCAGAAAATGTTTTTACATTTCAGGGTTGCCATTCTTCAAAAACGTTGAAAAATTCGGGGACGTTCAAAATCAAATTTGGGTGAAAGATTCTGAAAGAGCGTCGAAAATCCAAAACAATAGGTTTTCCAGCCAGATTGGACCAGAATTGACCGAGTTATTCAAAAAACGGGGAAGTCACATGATTTTTTGAATCAATCTGAAATTTTTGCCTTATTTTCCATCGCTATTTTTAAAAATCGAAAATAATGCGAAATATACAAGATATTTTTATGAAACTTGGTGTGGTGGCAGAGAAAAAAGTGATCTTTAATTTGGTGCCGGTTCTGATGGCCCAGGTCCCCTAGGTTCTGAATTATTTCAAAAACAAAATTATATTTTAAATCTAAAAAATGGGATGGAATATGTGGCACTGGATGGAAAAATGGCAACCCATTATATAGCACTACTTCCATTCTACACTATGGTAAAAGTTTCATGTTAATATCTTTACTAGTTAAGAAATTATAGCGATTAAAACAAATATCGTTTCAGAAAATGTTTTTACATTTCAGGGTTGCCATTCTTCAAAAACGTTGAAAAATTCGGGGACGTTCAAAATCAAATTTGGGTGAAAGATTCTGAAAGAGCGTCGAAAATCCAAAACAATAGGTTTTCCAGCCAGATTGGACCAGAATTGACCGAGTTATTCAAAAAAACGGGGAAGTCACATGATTTTTTGAATCAATCTGAAATTTTTGCCTTATTTTCCATCGCTATTTTTAAAAATCGAAAATAATGCGAAATATACAAGATATTTTTATGAAACTTGGTGTGGTGGCAGAGAAAAAAGTGATCTTTAATTTGGTGCCGGTTCTGATGGCCCAGGTCCCCTAGGTTCTGAATTATTTCAAAAACAAAATTATATTTTAAATCTAAAAAATGGGATGGAATATGTGGCACTGGATGGAAAAATGGCAACCCATTATATAGCACTACTTCCATTCTACACTATGGTAAAAGTTTCATGTTAATATCTTTACTAGTTAAGAAATTATAGCGATTAAAACAAATATCGTTTCAGAAAATGTTTTTACATTTCAGGGTTGCCATTCTTCAAAAACGTTGAAAAATTCGGGGACGTTCAAAATCAAATTTGGGTGAAAGATTCTGAAAGAGCGTCGAAAATCCAAAACAATAGGTTTTCCAGCCAGATTGGACCAGAATTGACCGAGTTATTCAAAAAACGGGGAAGTCACATGATTTTTTGAATCAATCTGAAATTTTTGCCTTATTTTCCATCGCTATTTTTAAAAATCGAAAATAATGCGAAATATACAAGATATTTTTATGAAACTTGGTGTGGTGGCAGAGAAAAAAGTGATCTTTAATTTGGTGCCGGTTCTGATGGCCCAGGTCCCCTAGGTTCTGAATTATTTCAAAAACAAAATTATATTTTAAATCTAAAAAATGGGATGGAATATGTGGCACTGGATGGAAAAATGGCAACCCATTATATAGCACTACTTCCATTCTACACTATGGTAAAAGTTTCATGTTAATATCTTTACTAGTTAAGAAATTATAGCGATTAAAACAAATATCGTTTCAGAAAATGTTTTTACATTTCAGGGTTGCCATTCTTCAAAAACGTTGAAAAATTCGGGGACGTTCAAAATCAAATTTGGGTGAAAGATTCTGAAAGAGCGTCGAAAATCCAAAACAATAGGTTTTCCAGCCAGATTGGACCAGAATTGACCGAGTTATTCAAAAAACGGGGAAGTCACATGATTTTTTGAATCAATCTGAAATTTTTGCCTTATTTTCCATCGCTATTTTTAAAAATCGAAAATAATGCGAAATATACAAGATATTTTTATGAAACTTGGTGTGGTGGCAGAGAAAAAAGTGATCTTTAATTTGGTGCCGGTTCTGATGGCCCAGGTCCCCTAGGTTCTGAATTATTTCAAAAACAAAATTATATTTTAAATCTAAAAAATGGGATGGAATATGTGGCACTGGATGGAAAAATGGCAACCCATTATATAGCACTACTTCCATTCTACACTATGGTAAAAGTTTCATGTTAATATCTTTACTAGTTAAGAAATTATAGCGATTAAAACAAATATCGTTTCAGAAAATGTTTTTACATTTCAGGGTTGCCATTCTTCAAAAACGTTGAAAAATTCGGGGACGTTCAAAATCAAATTTGGGTGAAAGATTCTGAAAGAGCGTCGAAAATCCAAAACAATAGGTTTTCCAGCCAGATTGGACCAGAATTGACCGAGTTATTCAAAAAACGGGGAAGTCACATGATTTTTTGAATCAATCTGAAATTTTTGCCTTATTTTCCATCGCTATTTTTAAAAATCGAAAATAATGCGAAATATACAAGATATTTTTATGAAACTTGGTGTGGTGGCAGAGAAAAAAGTGATCTTTAATTTGGTGCCGGTTCTGATGGCCCAGGTCCCCTAGGTTCTGAATTATTTCAAAAACAAAATTATATTTTAAATCTAAAAAATGGGATGGAATATGTGGCACTGGATGGAAAAATGGCAACCCATTATATAGCACTACTTCCATTCTACACTATGGTAAAAGTTTCATGTTAATATCTTTACTAGTTAAGAAATTATAGCGATTAAAACAAATATCGTTTCAGAAAATGTTTTTACATTTCAGGGTTGCCATTCTTCAAAAACGTTGAAAAATTCGGGGACGTTCAAAATCAAATTTGGGTGAAAGATTCTGAAAGAGCGTCGAAAATCCAAAACAATAGGTTTTCCAGCCAGATTGGACCAGAATTGACCGAGTTATTCAAAAAACGGGGAAGTCACATGATTTTTTGAATCAATCTGAAATTTTTGCCTTATTTTCCATCGCTATTTTTAAAAATCGAAAATAATGCGAAATATACAAGATATTTTTATGAAACTTGGTGTGGTGGCAGAGAAAAAAGTGATCTTTAATTTGGTGCCGGTTCTGATGGCCCAGGTCCCCTAGGTTCTGAATTATTTCAAAAACAAAATTATATTTTAAATCTAAAAAATGGGATGGAATATGTGGCACTGGATGGAAAAATGGCAACCCATTATATAGCACTACTTCCATTCTACACTATGGTAAAAGTTTCATGTTAATATCTTTACTAGTTAAGAAATTATAGCGATTAAAACAAATATCGTTTCAGAAAATGTTTTTACATTTCAGGGTTGCCATTCTTCAAAAACGTTGAAAAATTCGGGGACGTTCAAAATCAAATTTGGGTGAAAGATTCTGAAAGAGCGTCGAAAATCCAAAACAATAGGTTTTCCAGCCAGATTGGACCAGAATTGACCGAGTTATTCAAAAAACGGGGAAGTCACATGATTTTTTGAATCAATCTGAAATTTTTGCCTTATTTTCCATCGCTATTTTTAAAAATCGAAAATAATGCGAAATATACAAGATATTTTTATGAAACTTGGTGTGGTGGCAGAGAAAAAAGTGATCTTTAATTTGGTGCCGGTTCTGATGGCCCAGGTCCCCTAGGTTCTGAATTATTTCAAAAACAAAATTATATTTTAAATCTAAAAAATGGGATGGAATATGTGGCACTGGATGGAAAAATGGCAACCCATTATATAGCACTACTTCCATTCTACACTATGGTAAAAGTTTCATGTTAATATCTTTACTAGTTAAGAAATTATAGCGATTAAAACAAATATCGTTTCAGAAAATGTTTTTACATTTCAGGGTTGCCATTCTTCAAAAACGTTGAAAAATTCGGGGACGTTCAAAATCAAATTTGGGTGAAAGATTCTGAAAGAGCGTCGAAAATCCAAAACAATAGGTTTTCCAGCCAGATTGGACCAGAATTGACCGAGTTATTCAAAAAACGGGGAAGTCACATGATTTTTTGAATCAATCTGAAATTTTTGCCTTATTTTCCATCGCTATTTTTAAAAATCGAAAATAATGCGAAATATACAAGATATTTTTATGAAACTTGGTGTGGTGGCAGAGAAAAAAGTGATCTTTAATTTGGTGCCGGTTCTGATGGCCCAGGTCCCCTAGGTTCTGAATTATTTCAAAAACAAAATTATATTTTAAATCTAAAAAATGGGATGGAATATGTGGCACTGGATGGAAAAATGGCAACCCATTATATAGCACTACTTCCATTCTACACTATGGTAAAAGTTTCATGTTAATATCTTTACTAGTTAAGAAATTATAGCGATTAAAACAAATATCGTTTCAGAAAATGTTTTTACATTTCAGGGTTGCCATTCTTCAAAAACGTTGAAAAATTCGGGGACGTTCAAAATCAAATTTGGGTGAAAGATTCTGAAAGAGCGTCGAAAATCCAAAACAATAGGTTTTCCAGCCAGATTGGACCAGAATTGACCGAGTTATTCAAAAAACGGGGAAGTCACATGATTTTTTGAATCAATCTGAAATTTTTGCCTTATTTTCCATCGCTATTTTTAAAAATCGAAAATAATGCGAAATATACAAGATATTTTTATGAAACTTGGTGTGGTGGCAGAGAAAAAAGTGATCTTTAATTTGGTGCCGGTTCTGATGGCCCAGGTCCCCTAGGTTCTGAATTATTTCAAAAACAAAATTATATTTTAAATCTAAAAAATGGGATGGAATATGTGGCACTGGATGGAAAAATGGCAACCCATTATATAGCACTACTTCCATTCTACACTATGGTAAAAGTTTCATGTTAATATCTTTACTAGTTAAGAAATTATAGCGATTAAAACAAATATCGTTTCAGAAAATGTTTTTACATTTCAGGGTTGCCATTCTTCAAAAACGTTGAAAAATTCGGGGACGTTCAAAATCAAATTTGGGTGAAAGATTCTGAAAGAGCGTCGAAAATCCAAAACAATAGGTTTTCCAGCCAGATTGGACCAGAATTGACCGAGTTATTCAAAAAACGGGGAAGTCACATGATTTTTTGAATCAATCTGAAATTTTTGCCTTATTTTCCATCGCTATTTTTAAAAATCGAAAATAATGCGAAATATACAAGATATTTTTATGAAACTTGGTGTGGTGGCAGAGAAAAAAGTGATCTTTAATTTGGTGCCGGTTCTGATGGCCCAGGTCCCCTAGGTTCTGAATTATTTCAAAAACAAAATTATATTTTAAATCTAAAAAATGGGATGGAATATGTGGCACTGGATGGAAAAATGGCAACCCATTATATAGCACTACTTCCATTCTACACTATGGTAAAAGTTTCATGTTAATATCTTTACTAGTTAAGAAATTATAGCGATTAAAACAAATATCGTTTCAGAAAATGTTTTTACATTTCAGGGTTGCCATTCTTCAAAAACGTTGAAAAATTCGGGGACGTTCAAAATCAAATTTGGGTGAAAGATTCTGAAAGAGCGTCGAAAATCCAAAACAATAGGTTTTCCAGCCAGATTGGACCAGAATTGACCGAGTTATTCAAAAAACGGGGAAGTCACATGATTTTTTGAATCAATCTGAAATTTTTGCCTTATTTTCCATCGCTATTTTTAAAAATCGAAAATAATGCGAAATATACAAGATATTTTTATGAAACTTGGTGTGGTGGCAGAGAAAAAAGTGATCTTTAATTTGGTGCCGGTTCTGATGGCCCAGGTCCCCTAGGTTCTGAATTATTTCAAAAACAAAATTATATTTTAAATCTAAAAAATGGGATGGAATATGTGGCACTGGATGGAAAAATGGCAACCCATTATATAGCACTACTTCCATTCTACACTATGGTAAAAGTTTCATGTTAATATCTTTACTAGTTAAGAAATTATAGCGATTAAAACAAATATCGTTTCAGAAAATGTTTTTACATTTCAGGGTTGCCATTCTTCAAAAACGTTGAAAAATTCGGGGACGTTCAAAATCAAATTTGGGTGAAAGATTCTGAAAGAGCGTCGAAAATCCAAAACAATAGGTTTTCCAGCCAGATTGGACCAGAATTGACCGAGTTATTCAAAAAACGGGGAAGTCACATGATTTTTTGAATCAATCTGAAATTTTTGCCTTATTTTCCATCGCTATTTTTAAAAATCGAAAATAATGCGAAATATACAAGATATTTTTATGAAACTTGGTGTGGTGGCAGAGAAAAAAGTGATCTTTAATTTGGTGCCGGTTCTGATGGCCCAGGTCCCCTAGGTTCTGAATTATTTCAAAAACAAAATTATATTTTAAATCTAAAAAATGGGATGGAATATGTGGCACTGGATGGAAAAATGGCAACCCATTATATAGCACTACTTCCATTCTACACTATGGTAAAAGTTTCATGTTAATATCTTTACTAGTTAAGAAATTATAGCGATTAAAACAAATATCGTTTCAGAAAATGTTTTTACATTTCAGGGTTGCCATTCTTCAAAAACGTTGAAAAATTCGGGGACGTTCAAAATCAAATTTGGGTGAAAGATTCTGAAAGAGCGTCGAAAATCCAAAACAATAGGTTTTCCAGCCAGATTGGACCAGAATTGACCGAGTTATTCAAAAAACGGGGAAGTCACATGATTTTTTGAATCAATCTGAAATTTTTGCCTTATTTTCCATCGCTATTTTTAAAAATCGAAAATAATGCGAAATATACAAGATATTTTTATGAAACTTGGTGTGGTGGCAGAGAAAAAAGTGATCTTTAATTTGGTGCCGGTTCTGATGGCCCAGGTCCCCTAGGTTCTGAATTATTTCAAAAACAAAATTATATTTTAAATCTAAAAAATGGGATGGAATATGTGGCACTGGATGGAAAAATGGCAACCCATTATATAGCACTACTTCCATTCTACACTATGGTAAAAGTTTCATGTTAATATCTTTACTAGTTAAGAAATTATAGCGATTAAAACAAATATCGTTTCAGAAAATGTTTTTACATTTCAGGGTTGCCATTCTTCAAAAACGTTGAAAAATTCGGGGACGTTCAAAATCAAATTTGGGTGAAAGATTCTGAAAGAGCGTCGAAAATCCAAAACAATAGGTTTTCCAGCCAGATTGGACCAGAATTGACCGAGTTATTCAAAAAACGGGGAAGTCACATGATTTTTTGAATCAATCTGAAATTTTTGCCTTATTTTCCATCGCTATTTTTAAAAATCGAAAATAATGCGAAATATACAAGATATTTTTATGAAACTTGGTGTGGTGGCAGAGAAAAAAGTGATCTTTAATTTGGTGCCGGTTCTGATGGCCCAGGTCCCCTAGGTTCTGAATTATTTCAAAAACAAAATTATATTTTAAATCTAAAAAATGGGATGGAATATGTGGCACTGGATGGAAAAATGGCAACCCATTATATAGCACTACTTCCATTCTACACTATGGTAAAAGTTTCATGTTAATATCTTTACTAGTTAAGAAATTATAGCGATTAAAACAAATATCGTTTCAGAAAATGTTTTTACATTTCAGGGTTGCCATTCTTCAAAAACGTTGAAAAATTCGGGGACGTTCAAAATCAAATTTGGGTGAAAGATTCTGAAAGAGCGTCGAAAATCCAAAACAATAGGTTTTCCAGCCAGATTGGACCAGAATTGACCGAGTTATTCAAAAAACGGGGAAGTCACATGATTTTTTGAATCAATCTGAAATTTTTGCCTTATTTTCCATCGCTATTTTTAAAAATCGAAAATAATGCGAAATATACAAGATATTTTTATGAAACTTGGTGTGGTGGCAGAGAAAAAAGTGATCTTTAATTTGGTGCCGGTTCTGATGGCCCAGGTCCCCTAGGTTCTGAATTATTTCAAAAACAAAATTATATTTTAAATCTAAAAAATGGGATGGAATATGTGGCACTGGATGGAAAAATGGCAACCCATTATATAGCACTACTTCCATTCTACACTATGGTAAAAGTTTCATGTTAATATCTTTACTAGTTAAGAAATTATAGCGATTAAAACAAATATCGTTTCAGAAAATGTTTTTACATTTCAGGGTTGCCATTCTTCAAAAACGTTGAAAAATTCGGGGACGTTCAAAATCAAATTTGGGTGAAAGATTCTGAAAGAGCGTCGAAAATCCAAAACAATAGGTTTTCCAGCCAGATTGGACCAGAATTGACCGAGTTATTCAAAAAACGGGGAAGTCACATGATTTTTTGAATCAATCTGAAATTTTTGCCTTATTTTCCATCGCTATTTTTAAAAATCGAAAATAATGCGAAATATACAAGATATTTTTATGAAACTTGGTGTGGTGGCAGAGAAAAAAGTGATCTTTAATTTGGTGCCGGTTCTGATGGCCCAGGTCCCCTAGGTTCTGAATTATTTCAAAAACAAAATTATATTTTAAATCTAAAAAATGGGATGGAATATGTGGCACTGGATGGAAAAATGGCAACCCATTATATAGCACTACTTCCATTCTACACTATGGTAAAAGTTTCATGTTAATATCTTTACTAGTTAAGAAATTATAGCGATTAAAACAAATATCGTTTCAGAAAATGTTTTTACATTTCAGGGTTGCCATTCTTCAAAAACGTTGAAAAATTCGGGGACGTTCAAAATCAAATTTGGGTGAAAGATTCTGAAAGAGCGTCGAAAATCCAAAACAATAGGTTTTCCAGCCAGATTGGACCAGAATTGACCGAGTTATTCAAAAAACGGGGAAGTCACATGATTTTTTGAATCAATCTGAAATTTTTGCCTTATTTTCCATCGCTATTTTTAAAAATCGAAAATAATGCGAAATATACAAGATATTTTTATGAAACTTGGTGTGGTGGCAGAGAAAAAAGTGATCTTTAATTTGGTGCCGGTTCTGATGGCCCAGGTCCCCTAGGTTCTGAATTATTTCAAAAACAAAATTATATTTTAAATCTAAAAAATGGGATGGAATATGTGGCACTGGATGGAAAAATGGCAACCCATTATATAGCACTACTTCCATTCTACACTATGGTAAAAGTTTCATGTTAATATCTTTACTAGTTAAGAAATTATAGCGATTAAAACAAATATCGTTTCAGAAAATGTTTTTACATTTCAGGGTTGCCATTCTTCAAAAACGTTGAAAAATTCGGGGACGTTCAAAATCAAATTTGGGTGAAAGATTCTGAAAGAGCGTCGAAAATCCAAAACAATAGGTTTTCCAGCCAGATTGGACCAGAATTGACCGAGTTATTCAAAAAACGGGGAAGTCACATGATTTTTTGAATCAATCTGAAATTTTTGCCTTATTTTCCATCGCTATTTTTAAAAATCGAAAATAATGCGAAATATACAAGATATTTTTATGAAACTTGGTGTGGTGGCAGAGAAAAAAGTGATCTTTAATTTGGTGCCGGTTCTGATGGCCCAGGTCCCCTAGGTTCTGAATTATTTCAAAAACAAAATTATATTTTAAATCTAAAAAATGGGATGGAATATGTGGCACTGGATGGAAAAATGGCAACCCATTATATAGCACTACTTCCATTCTACACTATGGTAAAAGTTTCATGTTAATATCTTTACTAGTTAAGAAATTATAGCGATTAAAACAAATATCGTTTCAGAAAATGTTTTTACATTTCAGGGTTGCCATTCTTCAAAAACGTTGAAAAATTCGGGGACGTTCAAAATCAAATTTGGGTGAAAGATTCTGAAAGAGCGTCGAAAATCCAAAACAATAGGTTTTCCAGCCAGATTGGACCAGAATTGACCGAGTTATTCAAAAAACGGGGAAGTCACATGATTTTTTGAATCAATCTGAAATTTTTGCCTTATTTTCCATCGCTATTTTTAAAAATCGAAAATAATGCGAAATATACAAGATATTTTTATGAAACTTGGTGTGGTGGCAGAGAAAAAAGTGATCTTTAATTTGGTGCCGGTTCTGATGGCCCAGGTCCCCTAGGTTCTGAATTATTTCAAAAACAAAATTATATTTTAAATCTAAAAAATGGGATGGAATATGTGGCACTGGATGGAAAAATGGCAACCCATTATATAGCACTACTTCCATTCTACACTATGGTAAAAGTTTCATGTTAATATCTTTACTAGTTAAGAAATTATAGCGATTAAAACAAATATCGTTTCAGAAAATGTTTTTACATTTCAGGGTTGCCATTCTTCAAAAACGTTGAAAAATTCGGGGACGTTCAAAATCAAATTTGGGTGAAAGATTCTGAAAGAGCGTCGAAAATCCAAAACAATAGGTTTTCCAGCCAGATTGGACCAGAATTGACCGAGTTATTCAAAAAACGGGGAAGTCACATGATTTTTTGAATCAATCTGAAATTTTTGCCTTATTTTCCATCGCTATTTTTAAAAATCGAAAATAATGCGAAATATACAAGATATTTTTATGAAACTTGGTGTGGTGGCAGAGAAAAAAGTGATCTTTAATTTGGTGCCGGTTCTGATGGCCCAGGTCCCCTAGGTTCTGAATTATTTCAAAAACAAAATTATATTTTAAATCTAAAAAATGGGATGGAATATGTGGCACTGGATGGAAAAATGGCAACCCATTATATAGCACTACTTCCATTCTACACTATGGTAAAAGTTTCATGTTAATATCTTTACTAGTTAAGAAATTATAGCGATTAAAACAAATATCGTTTCAGAAAATGTTTTTACATTTCAGGGTTGCCATTCTTCAAAAACGTTGAAAAATTCGGGGACGTTCAAAATCAAATTTGGGTGAAAGATTCTGAAAGAGCGTCGAAAATCCAAAACAATAGGTTTTCCAGCCAGATTGGACCAGAATTGACCGAGTTATTCAAAAAACGGGGAAGTCACATGATTTTTTGAATCAATCTGAAATTTTTGCCTTATTTTCCATCGCTATTTTTAAAAATCGAAAATAATGCGAAATATACAAGATATTTTTATGAAACTTGGTGTGGTGGCAGAGAAAAAAGTGATCTTTAATTTGGTGCCGGTTCTGATGGCCCAGGTCCCCTAGGTTCTGAATTATTTCAAAAACAAAATTATATTTTAAATCTAAAAAATGGGATGGAATATGTGGCACTGGATGGAAAAATGGCAACCCATTATATAGCACTACTTCCATTCTACACTATGGTAAAAGTTTCATGTTAATATCTTTACTAGTTAAGAAATTATAGCGATTAAAACAAATATCGTTTCAGAAAATGTTTTTACATTTCAGGGTTGCCATTCTTCAAAAACGTTGAAAAATTCGGGGACGTTCAAAATCAAATTTGGGTGAAAGATTCTGAAAGAGCGTCGAAAATCCAAAACAATAGGTTTTCCAGCCAGATTGGACCAGAATTGACCGAGTTATTCAAAAAACGGGGAAGTCACATGATTTTTTGAATCAATCTGAAATTTTTGCCTTATTTTCCATCGCTATTTTTAAAAATCGAAAATAATGCGAAATATACAAGATATTTTTATGAAACTTGGTGTGGTGGCAGAGAAAAAAGTGATCTTTAATTTGGTGCCGGTTCTGATGGCCCAGGTCCCCTAGGTTCTGAATTATTTCAAAAACAAAATTATATTTTAAATCTAAAAAATGGGATGGAATATGTGGCACTGGATGGAAAAATGGCAACCCATTATATAGCACTACTTCCATTCTACACTATGGTAAAAGTTTCATGTTAATATCTTTACTAGTTAAGAAATTATAGCGATTAAAACAAATATCGTTTCAGAAAATGTTTTTACATTTCAGGGTTGCCATTCTTCAAAAACGTTGAAAAATTCGGGGACGTTCAAAATCAAATTTGGGTGAAAGATTCTGAAAGAGCGTCGAAAATCCAAAACAATAGGTTTTCCAGCCAGATTGGACCAGAATTGACCGAGTTATTCAAAAAACGGGGAAGTCACATGATTTTTTGAATCAATCTGAAATTTTTGCCTTATTTTCCATCGCTATTTTTAAAAATCGAAAATAATGCGAAATATACAAGATATTTTTATGAAACTTGGTGTGGTGGCAGAGAAAAAAGTGATCTTTAATTTGGTGCCGGTTCTGATGGCCCAGGTCCCCTAGGTTCTGAATTATTTCAAAAACAAAATTATATTTTAAATCTAAAAAATGGGATGGAATATGTGGCACTGGATGGAAAAATGGCAACCCATTATATAGCACTACTTCCATTCTACACTATGGTAAAAGTTTCATGTTAATATCTTTACTAGTTAAGAAATTATAGCGATTAAAACAAATATCGTTTCAGAAAATGTTTTTACATTTCAGGGTTGCCATTCTTCAAAAACGTTGAAAAATTCGGGGACGTTCAAAATCAAATTTGGGTGAAAGATTCTGAAAGAGCGTCGAAAATCCAAAACAATAGGTTTTCCAGCCAGATTGGACCAGAATTGACCGAGTTATTCAAAAAACGGGGAAGTCACATGATTTTTTGAATCAATCTGAAATTTTTGCCTTATTTTCCATCGCTATTTTTAAAAATCGAAAATAATGCGAAATATACAAGATATTTTTATGAAACTTGGTGTGGTGGCAGAGAAAAAAGTGATCTTTAATTTGGTGCCGGTTCTGATGGCCCAGGTCCCCTAGGTTCTGAATTATTTCAAAAACAAAATTATATTTTAAATCTAAAAAATGGGATGGAATATGTGGCACTGGATGGAAAAATGGCAACCCATTATATAGCACTACTTCCATTCTACACTATGGTAAAAGTTTCATGTTAATATCTTTACTAGTTAAGAAATTATAGCGATTAAAACAAATATCGTTTCAGAAAATGTTTTTACATTTCAGGGTTGCCATTCTTCAAAAACGTTGAAAAATTCGGGGACGTTCAAAATCAAATTTGGGTGAAAGATTCTGAAAGAGCGTCGAAAATCCAAAACAATAGGTTTTCCAGCCAGATTGGACCAGAATTGACCGAGTTATTCAAAAAACGGGGAAGTCACATGATTTTTTGAATCAATCTGAAATTTTTGCCTTATTTTCCATCGCTATTTTTAAAAATCGAAAATAATGCGAAATATACAAGATATTTTTATGAAACTTGGTGTGGTGGCAGAGAAAAAAGTGATCTTTAATTTGGTGCCGGTTCTGATGGCCCAGGTCCCCTAGGTTCTGAATTATTTCAAAAACAAAATTATATTTTAAATCTAAAAAATGGGATGGAATATGTGGCACTGGATGGAAAAATGGCAACCCATTATATAGCACTACTTCCATTCTACACTATGGTAAAAGTTTCATGTTAATATCTTTACTAGTTAAGAAATTATAGCGATTAAAACAAATATCGTTTCAGAAAATGTTTTTACATTTCAGGGTTGCCATTCTTCAAAAACGTTGAAAAATTCGGGGACGTTCAAAATCAAATTTGGGTGAAAGATTCTGAAAGAGCGTCGAAAATCCAAAACAATAGGTTTTCCAGCCAGATTGGACCAGAATTGACCGAGTTATTCAAAAAACGGGGAAGTCACATGATTTTTTGAATCAATCTGAAATTTTTGCCTTATTTTCCATCGCTATTTTTAAAAATCGAAAATAATGCGAAATATACAAGATATTTTTATGAAACTTGGTGTGGTGGCAGAGAAAAAAGTGATCTTTAATTTGGTGCCGGTTCTGATGGCCCAGGTCCCCTAGGTTCTGAATTATTTCAAAAACAAAATTATATTTTAAATCTAAAAAATGGGATGGAATATGTGGCACTGGATGGAAAAATGGCAACCCATTATATAGCACTACTTCCATTCTACACTATGGTAAAAGTTTCATGTTAATATCTTTACTAGTTAAGAAATTATAGCGATTAAAACAAATATCGTTTCAGAAAATGTTTTTACATTTCAGGGTTGCCATTCTTCAAAAACGTTGAAAAATTCGGGGACGTTCAAAATCAAATTTGGGTGAAAGATTCTGAAAGAGCGTCGAAAATCCAAAACAATAGGTTTTCCAGCCAGATTGGACCAGAATTGACCGAGTTATTCAAAAAACGGGGAAGTCACATGATTTTTTGAATCAATCTGAAATTTTTGCCTTATTTTCCATCGCTATTTTTAAAAATCGAAAATAATGCGAAATATACAAGATATTTTTATGAAACTTGGTGTGGTGGCAGAGAAAAAAGTGATCTTTAATTTGGTGCCGGTTCTGATGGCCCAGGTCCCCTAGGTTCTGAATTATTTCAAAAACAAAATTATATTTTAAATCTAAAAAATGGGATGGAATATGTGGCACTGGATGGAAAAATGGCAACCCATTATATAGCACTACTTCCATTCTACACTATGGTAAAAGTTTCATGTTAATATCTTTACTAGTTAAGAAATTATAGCGATTAAAACAAATATCGTTTCAGAAAATGTTTTTACATTTCAGGGTTGCCATTCTTCAAAAACGTTGAAAAATTCGGGGACGTTCAAAATCAAATTTGGGTGAAAGATTCTGAAAGAGCGTCGAAAATCCAAAACAATAGGTTTTCCAGCCAGATTGGACCAGAATTGACCGAGTTATTCAAAAAACGGGGAAGTCACATGATTTTTTGAATCAATCTGAAATTTTTGCCTTATTTTCCATCGCTATTTTTAAAAATCGAAAATAATGCGAAATATACAAGATATTTTTATGAAACTTGGTGTGGTGGCAGAGAAAAAAGTGATCTTTAATTTGGTGCCGGTTCTGATGGCCCAGGTCCCCTAGGTTCTGAATTATTTCAAAAACAAAATTATATTTTAAATCTAAAAAATGGGATGGAATATGTGGCACTGGATGGAAAAATGGCAACCCATTATATAGCACTACTTCCATTCTACACTATGGTAAAAGTTTCATGTTAATATCTTTACTAGTTAAGAAATTATAGCGATTAAAACAAATATCGTTTCAGAAAATGTTTTTACATTTCAGGGTTGCCATTCTTCAAAAACGTTGAAAAATTCGGGGACGTTCAAAATCAAATTTGGGTGAAAGATTCTGAAAGAGCGTCGAAAATCCAAAACAATAGGTTTTCCAGCCAGATTGGACCAGAATTGACCGAGTTATTCAAAAAACGGGGAAGTCACATGATTTTTTGAATCAATCTGAAATTTTTGCCTTATTTTCCATCGCTATTTTTAAAAATCGAAAATAATGCGAAATATACAAGATATTTTTATGAAACTTGGTGTGGTGGCAGAGAAAAAAGTGATCTTTAATTTGGTGCCGGTTCTGATGGCCCAGGTCCCCTAGGTTCTGAATTATTTCAAAAACAAAATTATATTTTAAATCTAAAAAATGGGATGGAATATGTGGCACTGGATGGAAAAATGGCAACCCATTATATAGCACTACTTCCATTCTACACTATGGTAAAAGTTTCATGTTAATATCTTTACTAGTTAAGAAATTATAGCGATTAAAACAAATATCGTTTCAGAAAATGTTTTTACATTTCAGGGTTGCCATTCTTCAAAAACGTTGAAAAATTCGGGGACGTTCAAAATCAAATTTGGGTGAAAGATTCTGAAAGAGCGTCGAAAATCCAAAACAATAGGTTTTCCAGCCAGATTGGACCAGAATTGACCGAGTTATTCAAAAAACGGGGAAGTCACATGATTTTTTGAATCAATCTGAAATTTTTGCCTTATTTTCCATCGCTATTTTTAAAAATCGAAAATAATGCGAAATATACAAGATATTTTTATGAAACTTGGTGTGGTGGCAGAGAAAAAAGTGATCTTTAATTTGGTGCCGGTTCTGATGGCCCAGGTCCCCTAGGTTCTGAATTATTTCAAAAACAAAATTATATTTTAAATCTAAAAAATGGGATGGAATATGTGGCACTGGATGGAAAAATGGCAACCCATTATATAGCACTACTTCCATTCTACACTATGGTAAAAGTTTCATGTTAATATCTTTACTAGTTAAGAAATTATAGCGATTAAAACAAATATCGTTTCAGAAAATGTTTTTACATTTCAGGGTTGCCATTCTTCAAAAACGTTGAAAAATTCGGGGACGTTCAAAATCAAATTTGGGTGAAAGATTCTGAAAGAGCGTCGAAAATCCAAAACAATAGGTTTTCCAGCCAGATTGGACCAGAATTGACCGAGTTATTCAAAAAACGGGGAAGTCACATGATTTTTTGAATCAATCTGAAATTTTTGCCTTATTTTCCATCGCTATTTTTAAAAATCGAAAATAATGCGAAATATACAAGATATTTTTATGAAACTTGGTGTGGTGGCAGAGAAAAAAGTGATCTTTAATTTGGTGCCGGTTCTGATGGCCCAGGTCCCCTAGGTTCTGAATTATTTCAAAAACAAAATTATATTTTAAATCTAAAAAATGGGATGGAATATGTGGCACTGGATGGAAAAATGGCAACCCATTATATAGCACTACTTCCATTCTACACTATGGTAAAAGTTTCATGTTAATATCTTTACTAGTTAAGAAATTATAGCGATTAAAACAAATATCGTTTCAGAAAATGTTTTTACATTTCAGGGTTGCCATTCTTCAAAAACGTTGAAAAATTCGGGGACGTTCAAAATCAAATTTGGGTGAAAGATTCTGAAAGAGCGTCGAAAATCCAAAACAATAGGTTTTCCAGCCAGATTGGACCAGAATTGACCGAGTTATTCAAAAAACGGGGAAGTCACATGATTTTTTGAATCAATCTGAAATTTTTGCCTTATTTTCCATCGCTATTTTTAAAAATCGAAAATAATGCGAAATATACAAGATATTTTTATGAAACTTGGTGTGGTGGCAGAGAAAAAAGTGATCTTTAATTTGGTGCCGGTTCTGATGGCCCAGGTCCCCTAGGTTCTGAATTATTTCAAAAACAAAATTATATTTTAAATCTAAAAAATGGGATGGAATATGTGGCACTGGATGGAAAAATGGCAACCCATTATATAGCACTACTTCCATTCTACACTATGGTAAAAGTTTCATGTTAATATCTTTACTAGTTAAGAAATTATAGCGATTAAAACAAATATCGTTTCAGAAAATGTTTTTACATTTCAGGGTTGCCATTCTTCAAAAACGTTGAAAAATTCGGGGACGTTCAAAATCAAATTTGGGTGAAAGATTCTGAAAGAGCGTCGAAAATCCAAAACAATAGGTTTTCCAGCCAGATTGGACCAGAATTGACCGAGTTATTCAAAAAACGGGGAAGTCACATGATTTTTTGAATCAATCTGAAATTTTTGCCTTATTTTCCATCGCTATTTTTAAAAATCGAAAATAATGCGAAATATACAAGATATTTTTATGAAACTTGGTGTGGTGGCAGAGAAAAAAGTGATCTTTAATTTGGTGCCGGTTCTGATGGCCCAGGTCCCCTAGGTTCTGAATTATTTCAAAAACAAAATTATATTTTAAATCTAAAAAATGGGATGGAATATGTGGCACTGGATGGAAAAATGGCAACCCATTATATAGCACTACTTCCATTCTACACTATGGTAAAAGTTTCATGTTAATATCTTTACTAGTTAAGAAATTATAGCGATTAAAACAAATATCGTTTCAGAAAATGTTTTTACATTTCAGGGTTGCCATTCTTCAAAAACGTTGAAAAATTCGGGGACGTTCAAAATCAAATTTGGGTGAAAGATTCTGAAAGAGCGTCGAAAATCCAAAACAATAGGTTTTCCAGCCAGATTGGACCAGAATTGACCGAGTTATTCAAAAAACGGGGAAGTCACATGATTTTTTGAATCAATCTGAAATTTTTGCCTTATTTTCCATCGCTATTTTTAAAAATCGAAAATAATGCGAAATATACAAGATATTTTTATGAAACTTGGTGTGGTGGCAGAGAAAAAAGTGATCTTTAATTTGGTGCCGGTTCTGATGGCCCAGGTCCCCTAGGTTCTGAATTATTTCAAAAACAAAATTATATTTTAAATCTAAAAAATGGGATGGAATATGTGGCACTGGATGGAAAAATGGCAACCCATTATATAGCACTACTTCCATTCTACACTATGGTAAAAGTTTCATGTTAATATCTTTACTAGTTAAGAAATTATAGCGATTAAAACAAATATCGTTTCAGAAAATGTTTTTACATTTCAGGGTTGCCATTCTTCAAAAACGTTGAAAAATTCGGGGACGTTCAAAATCAAATTTGGGTGAAAGATTCTGAAAGAGCGTCGAAAATCCAAAACAATAGGTTTTCCAGCCAGATTGGACCAGAATTGACCGAGTTATTCAAAAAACGGGGAAGTCACATGATTTTTTGAATCAATCTGAAATTTTTGCCTTATTTTCCATCGCTATTTTTAAAAATCGAAAATAATGCGAAATATACAAGATATTTTTATGAAACTTGGTGTGGTGGCAGAGAAAAAAGTGATCTTTAATTTGGTGCCGGTTCTGATGGCCCAGGTCCCCTAGGTTCTGAATTATTTCAAAAACAAAATTATATTTTAAATCTAAAAAATGGGATGGAATATGTGGCACTGGATGGAAAAATGGCAACCCATTATATAGCACTACTTCCATTCTACACTATGGTAAAAGTTTCATGTTAATATCTTTACTAGTTAAGAAATTATAGCGATTAAAACAAATATCGTTTCAGAAAATGTTTTTACATTTCAGGGTTGCCATTCTTCAAAAACGTTGAAAAATTCGGGGACGTTCAAAATCAAATTTGGGTGAAAGATTCTGAAAGAGCGTCGAAAATCCAAAACAATAGGTTTTCCAGCCAGATTGGACCAGAATTGACCGAGTTATTCAAAAAACGGGGAAGTCACATGATTTTTTGAATCAATCTGAAATTTTTGCCTTATTTTCCATCGCTATTTTTAAAAATCGAAAATAATGCGAAATATACAAGATATTTTTATGAAACTTGGTGTGGTGGCAGAGAAAAAAGTGATCTTTAATTTGGTGCCGGTTCTGATGGCCCAGGTCCCCTAGGTTCTGAATTATTTCAAAAACAAAATTATATTTTAAATCTAAAAAATGGGATGGAATATGTGGCACTGGATGGAAAAATGGCAACCCATTATATAGCACTACTTCCATTCTACACTATGGTAAAAGTTTCATGTTAATATCTTTACTAGTTAAGAAATTATAGCGATTAAAACAAATATCGTTTCAGAAAATGTTTTTACATTTCAGGGTTGCCATTCTTCAAAAACGTTGAAAAATTCGGGGACGTTCAAAATCAAATTTGGGTGAAAGATTCTGAAAGAGCGTCGAAAATCCAAAACAATAGGTTTTCCAGCCAGATTGGACCAGAATTGACCGAGTTATTCAAAAAACGGGGAAGTCACATGATTTTTTGAATCAATCTGAAATTTTTGCCTTATTTTCCATCGCTATTTTTAAAAATCGAAAATAATGCGAAATATACAAGATATTTTTATGAAACTTGGTGTGGTGGCAGAGAAAAAAGTGATCTTTAATTTGGTGCCGGTTCTGATGGCCCAGGTCCCCTAGGTTCTGAATTATTTCAAAAACAAAATTATATTTTAAATCTAAAAAATGGGATGGAATATGTGGCACTGGATGGAAAAATGGCAACCCATTATATAGCACTACTTCCATTCTACACTATGGTAAAAGTTTCATGTTAATATCTTTACTAGTTAAGAAATTATAGCGATTAAAACAAATATCGTTTCAGAAAATGTTTTTACATTTCAGGGTTGCCATTCTTCAAAAACGTTGAAAAATTCGGGGACGTTCAAAATCAAATTTGGGTGAAAGATTCTGAAAGAGCGTCGAAAATCCAAAACAATAGGTTTTCCAGCCAGATTGGACCAGAATTGACCGAGTTATTCAAAAAACGGGGAAGTCACATGATTTTTTGAATCAATCTGAAATTTTTGCCTTATTTTCCATCGCTATTTTTAAAAATCGAAAATAATGCGAAATATACAAGATATTTTTATGAAACTTGGTGTGGTGGCAGAGAAAAAAGTGATCTTTAATTTGGTGCCGGTTCTGATGGCCCAGGTCCCCTAGGTTCTGAATTATTTCAAAAACAAAATTATATTTTAAATCTAAAAAATGGGATGGAATATGTGGCACTGGATGGAAAAATGGCAACCCATTATATAGCACTACTTCCATTCTACACTATGGTAAAAGTTTCATGTTAATATCTTTACTAGTTAAGAAATTATAGCGATTAAAACAAATATCGTTTCAGAAAATGTTTTTACATTTCAGGGTTGCCATTCTTCAAAAACGTTGAAAAATTCGGGGACGTTCAAAATCAAATTTGGGTGAAAGATTCTGAAAGAGCGTCGAAAATCCAAAACAATAGGTTTTCCAGCCAGATTGGACCAGAATTGACCGAGTTATTCAAAAAACGGGGAAGTCACATGATTTTTTGAATCAATCTGAAATTTTTGCCTTATTTTCCATCGCTATTTTTAAAAATCGAAAATAATGCGAAATATACAAGATATTTTTATGAAACTTGGTGTGGTGGCAGAGAAAAAAGTGATCTTTAATTTGGTGCCGGTTCTGATGGCCCAGGTCCCCTAGGTTCTGAATTATTTCAAAAACAAAATTATATTTTAAATCTAAAAAATGGGATGGAATATGTGGCACTGGATGGAAAAATGGCAACCCATTATATAGCACTACTTCCATTCTACACTATGGTAAAAGTTTCATGTTAATATCTTTACTAGTTAAGAAATTATAGCGATTAAAACAAATATCGTTTCAGAAAATGTTTTTACATTTCAGGGTTGCCATTCTTCAAAAACGTTGAAAAATTCGGGGACGTTCAAAATCAAATTTGGGTGAAAGATTCTGAAAGAGCGTCGAAAATCCAAAACAATAGGTTTTCCAGCCAGATTGGACCAGAATTGACCGAGTTATTCAAAAAACGGGGAAGTCACATGATTTTTTGAATCAATCTGAAATTTTTGCCTTATTTTCCATCGCTATTTTTAAAAATCGAAAATAATGCGAAATATACAAGATATTTTTATGAAACTTGGTGTGGTGGCAGAGAAAAAAGTGATCTTTAATTTGGTGCCGGTTCTGATGGCCCAGGTCCCCTAGGTTCTGAATTATTTCAAAAACAAAATTATATTTTAAATCTAAAAAATGGGATGGAATATGTGGCACTGGATGGAAAAATGGCAACCCATTATATAGCACTACTTCCATTCTACACTATGGTAAAAGTTTCATGTTAATATCTTTACTAGTTAAGAAATTATAGCGATTAAAACAAATATCGTTTCAGAAAATGTTTTTACATTTCAGGGTTGCCATTCTTCAAAAACGTTGAAAAAATTCGGGGACGTTCAAAATCAAATTTGGGTGAAAGATTCTGAAAGAGCGTCGAAAATCCAAAACAATAGGTTTTCCAGCCAGATTGGACCAGAATTGACCGAGTTATTCAAAAAACGGGGAAGTCACATGATTTTTTGAATCAATCTGAAATTTTTGCCTTATTTTCCATCGCTATTTTTAAAAATCGAAAATAATGCGAAATATACAAGATATTTTTATGAAACTTGGTGTGGTGGCAGAGAAAAAAGTGATCTTTAATTTGGTGCCGGTTCTGATGGCCCAGGTCCCCTAGGTTCTGAATTATTTCAAAAACAAAATTATATTTTAAATCTAAAAAATGGGATGGAATATGTGGCACTGGATGGAAAAATGGCAACCCATTATATAGCACTACTTCCATTCTACACTATGGTAAAAGTTTCATGTTAATATCTTTACTAGTTAAGAAATTATAGCGATTAAAACAAATATCGTTTCAGAAAATGTTTTTACATTTCAGGGTTGCCATTCTTCAAAAACGTTGAAAAATTCGGGGACGTTCAAAATCAAATTTGGGTGAAAGATTCTGAAAGAGCGTCGAAAATCCAAAACAATAGGTTTTCCAGCCAGATTGGACCAGAATTGACCGAGTTATTCAAAAAACGGGGAAGTCACATGATTTTTTGAATCAATCTGAAATTTTTGCCTTATTTTCCATCGCTATTTTTAAAAATCGAAAATAATGCGAAATATACAAGATATTTTTATGAAACTTGGTGTGGTGGCAGAGAAAAAAGTGATCTTTAATTTGGTGCCGGTTCTGATGGCCCAGGTCCCCTAGGTTCTGAATTATTTCAAAAACAAAATTATATTTTAAATCTAAAAAATGGGATGGAATATGTGGCACTGGATGGAAAAATGGCAACCCATTATATAGCACTACTTCCATTCTACACTATGGTAAAAGTTTCATGTTAATATCTTTACTAGTTAAGAAATTATAGCGATTAAAACAAATATCGTTTCAGAAAATGTTTTTACATTTCAGGGTTGCCATTCTTCAAAAACGTTGAAAAATTCGGGGACGTTCAAAATCAAATTTGGGTGAAAGATTCTGAAAGAGCGTCGAAAATCCAAAACAATAGGTTTTCCAGCCAGATTGGACCAGAATTGACCGAGTTATTCAAAAAACGGGGAAGTCACATGATTTTTTGAATCAATCTGAAATTTTTGCCTTATTTTCCATCGCTATTTTTAAAAATCGAAAATAATGCGAAATATACAAGATATTTTTATGAAACTTGGTGTGGTGGCAGAGAAAAAAGTGATCTTTAATTTGGTGCCGGTTCTGATGGCCCAGGTCCCCTAGGTTCTGAATTATTTCAAAAACAAAATTATATTTTAAATCTAAAAAATGGGATGGAATATGTGGCACTGGATGGAAAAATGGCAACCCATTATATAGCACTACTTCCATTCTACACTATGGTAAAAGTTTCATGTTAATATCTTTACTAGTTAAGAAATTATAGCGATTAAAACAAATATCGTTTCAGAAAATGTTTTTACATTTCAGGGTTGCCATTCTTCAAAAACGTTGAAAAAATTCGGGGACGTTCAAAATCAAATTTGGGTGAAAGATTCTGAAAGAGCGTCGAAAATCCAAAACAATAGGTTTTCCAGCCAGATTGGACCAGAATTGACCGAGTTATTCAAAAAACGGGGAAGTCACATGATTTTTTGAATCAATCTGAAATTTTTGCCTTATTTTCCATCGCTATTTTTAAAAATCGAAAATAATGCGAAATATACAAGATATTTTTATGAAACTTGGTGTGGTGGCAGAGAAAAAAGTGATCTTTAATTTGGTGCCGGTTCTGATGGCCCAGGTCCCCTAGGTTCTGAATTATTTCAAAAACAAAATTATATTTTAAATCTAAAAAATGGGATGGAATATGTGGCACTGGATGGAAAAATGGCAACCCATTATATAGCACTACTTCCATTCTACACTATGGTAAAAGTTTCATGTTAATATCTTTACTAGTTAAGAAATTATAGCGATTAAAACAAATATCGTTTCAGAAAATGTTTTTACATTTCAGGGTTGCCATTCTTCAAAAACGTTGAAAAATTCGGGGACGTTCAAAATCAAATTTGGGTGAAAGATTCTGAAAGAGCGTCGAAAATCCAAAACAATAGGTTTTCCAGCCAGATTGGACCAGAATTGACCGAGTTATTCAAAAAACGGGGAAGTCACATGATTTTTTGAATCAATCTGAAATTTTTGCCTTATTTTCCATCGCTATTTTTAAAAATCGAAAATAATGCGAAATATACAAGATATTTTTATGAAACTTGGTGTGGTGGCAGAGAAAAAAGTGATCTTTAATTTGGTGCCGGTTCTGATGGCCCAGGTCCCCTAGGTTCTGAATTATTTCAAAAACAAAATTATATTTTAAATCTAAAAAATGGGATGGAATATGTGGCACTGGATGGAAAAATGGCAACCCATTATATAGCACTACTTCCATTCTACACTATGGTAAAAGTTTCATGTTAATATCTTTACTAGTTAAGAAATTATAGCGATTAAAACAAATATCGTTTCAGAAAATGTTTTTACATTTCAGGGTTGCCATTCTTCAAAAACGTTGAAAAATTCGGGGACGTTCAAAATCAAATTTGGGTGAAAGATTCTGAAAGAGCGTCGAAAATCCAAAACAATAGGTTTTCCAGCCAGATTGGACCAGAATTGACCGAGTTATTCAAAAAACGGGGAAGTCACATGATTTTTTGAATCAATCTGAAATTTTTGCCTTATTTTCCATCGCTATTTTTAAAAATCGAAAATAATGCGAAATATACAAGATATTTTTATGAAACTTGGTGTGGTGGCAGAGAAAAAAGTGATCTTTAATTTGGTGCCGGTTCTGATGGCCCAGGTCCCCTAGGTTCTGAATTATTTCAAAAACAAAATTATATTTTAAATCTAAAAAATGGGATGGAATATGTGGCACTGGATGGAAAAATGGCAACCCATTATATAGCACTACTTCCATTCTACACTATGGTAAAAGTTTCATGTTAATATCTTTACTAGTTAAGAAATTATAGCGATTAAAACAAATATCGTTTCAGAAAATGTTTTTACATTTCAGGGTTGCCATTCTTCAAAAACGTTGAAAAATTCGGGGACGTTCAAAATCAAATTTGGGTGAAAGATTCTGAAAGAGCGTCGAAAATCCAAAACAATAGGTTTTCCAGCCAGATTGGACCAGAATTGACCGAGTTATTCAAAAAACGGGGAAGTCACATGATTTTTTGAATCAATCTGAAATTTTTGCCTTATTTTCCATCGCTATTTTTAAAAATCGAAAATAATGCGAAATATACAAGATATTTTTATGAAACTTGGTGTGGTGGCAGAGAAAAAAGTGATCTTTAATTTGGTGCCGGTTCTGATGGCCCAGGTCCCCTAGGTTCTGAATTATTTCAAAAACAAAATTATATTTTAAATCTAAAAAATGGGATGGAATATGTGGCACTGGATGGAAAAATGGCAACCCATTATATAGCACTACTTCCATTCTACACTATGGTAAAAGTTTCATGTTAATATCTTTACTAGTTAAGAAATTATAGCGATTAAAACAAATATCGTTTCAGAAAATGTTTTTACATTTCAGGGTTGCCATTCTTCAAAAACGTTGAAAAATTCGGGGACGTTCAAAATCAAATTTGGGTGAAAGATTCTGAAAGAGCGTCGAAAATCCAAAACAATAGGTTTTCCAGCCAGATTGGACCAGAATTGACCGAGTTATTCAAAAAACGGGGAAGTCACATGATTTTTTGAATCAATCTGAAATTTTTGCCTTATTTTCCATCGCTATTTTTAAAAATCGAAAATAATGCGAAATATACAAGATATTTTTATGAAACTTGGTGTGGTGGCAGAGAAAAAAGTGATCTTTAATTTGGTGCCGGTTCTGATGGCCCAGGTCCCCTAGGTTCTGAATTATTTCAAAAACAAAATTATATTTTAAATCTAAAAAATGGGATGGAATATGTGGCACTGGATGGAAAAATGGCAACCCATTATATAGCACTACTTCCATTCTACACTATGGTAAAAGTTTCATGTTAATATCTTTACTAGTTAAGAAATTATAGCGATTAAAACAAATATCGTTTCAGAAAATGTTTTTACATTTCAGGGTTGCCATTCTTCAAAAACGTTGAAAAATTCGGGGACGTTCAAAATCAAATTTGGGTGAAAGATTCTGAAAGAGCGTCGAAAATCCAAAACAATAGGTTTTCCAGCCAGATTGGACCAGAATTGACCGAGTTATTCAAAAAACGGGGAAGTCACATGATTTTTTGAATCAATCTGAAATTTTTGCCTTATTTTCCATCGCTATTTTTAAAAATCGAAAATAATGCGAAATATACAAGATATTTTTATGAAACTTGGTGTGGTGGCAGAGAAAAAAGTGATCTTTAATTTGGTGCCGGTTCTGATGGCCCAGGTCCCCTAGGTTCTGAATTATTTCAAAAACAAAATTATATTTTAAATCTAAAAAATGGGATGGAATATGTGGCACTGGATGGAAAAATGGCAACCCATTATATAGCACTACTTCCATTCTACACTATGGTAAAAGTTTCATGTTAATATCTTTACTAGTTAAGAAATTATAGCGATTAAAACAAATATCGTTTCAGAAAATGTTTTTACATTTCAGGGTTGCCATTCTTCAAAAACGTTGAAAAATTCGGGGACGTTCAAAATCAAATTTGGGTGAAAGATTCTGAAAGAGCGTCGAAAATCCAAAACAATAGGTTTTCCAGCCAGATTGGACCAGAATTGACCGAGTTATTCAAAAAACGGGGAAGTCACATGATTTTTTGAATCAATCTGAAATTTTTGCCTTATTTTCCATCGCTATTTTTAAAAATCGAAAATAATGCGAAATATACAAGATATTTTTATGAAACTTGGTGTGGTGGCAGAGAAAAAAGTGATCTTTAATTTGGTGCCGGTTCTGATGGCCCAGGTCCCCTAGGTTCTGAATTATTTCAAAAACAAAATTATATTTTAAATCTAAAAAATGGGATGGAATATGTGGCACTGGATGGAAAAATGGCAACCCATTATATAGCACTACTTCCATTCTACACTATGGTAAAAGTTTCATGTTAATATCTTTACTAGTTAAGAAATTATAGCGATTAAAACAAATATCGTTTCAGAAAATGTTTTTACATTTCAGGGTTGCCATTCTTCAAAAACGTTGAAAAAATTCGGGGACGTTCAAAATCAAATTTGGGTGAAAGATTCTGAAAGAGCGTCGAAAATCCAAAACAATAGGTTTTCCAGCCAGATTGGACCAGAATTGACCGAGTTATTCAAAAAACGGGGAAGTCACATGATTTTTTGAATCAATCTGAAATTTTTGCCTTATTTTCCATCGCTATTTTTAAAAATCGAAAATAATGCGAAATATACAAGATATTTTTATGAAACTTGGTGTGGTGGCAGAGAAAAAAGTGATCTTTAATTTGGTGCCGGTTCTGATGGCCCAGGTCCCCTAGGTTCTGAATTATTTCAAAAACAAAATTATATTTTAAATCTAAAAAATGGGATGGATTATGTGGCACTGGATGGAAAAATGGCAACCCATTATATAGCACTACTTCCATTCTACACTATGGTAAAAGTTTCATGTTAATATCTTTACTAGTTAAGAAATTATAGCGATTAAAACAAATATCGTTTCAGAAAATGTTTTTACATTTCAGGGTTGCCATTCTTCAAAAACGTTAAAAAATTCGGGGACGTTCAAAATCAAATTTGGGTGAAAGATTCTGAAAGAGCGTCGAAAATCCAAAACAATAGGTTTTCCAGCCAGATTGGACCAGAATTGACCGAGTTATTCAAAAAACGGGGAAGTCACATGATTTTTTGAATCAATCTGAAATTTTTGCCTTATTTTCCATCGCTATTTTTAAAAATCGAAAATAATGCGAAATATACAAGATGTTTTTATGAAACTTGGTGTGGTGGCAGAGAAAAAAGTGATCTTTAATTTGGTGCCGGTTCTGATGGCCCAGGTCCCCTAGGTTCTGAATTATTTCAAAAACAAAATTATATTTTAAATCTAAAAAATGGGATGGAATATGTGGCACTGGATGGAAAAATGGCAACCCATTATATAGCACTACTTCCATTCTACACTATGGTAAAAGTTTCATGTTAATATCTTTACTAGTTAAGAAATTATAGCGATTAAAACAAATATCGTTTCAGAAAATGTTTTTACATTTCAGGGTTGCCATTCTTCAAAAACGTTGAAAAATTCGGGGACGTTCAAAATCAAATTTGGGTGAAAGATTCTGAAAGAGCGTCGAAAATCCAAAACAATAGGTTTTCCAGCCAGATTGGACCAGAATTGACCGAGTTATTCAAAAAACGGGGAAGTCACATGATTTTTTGAATCAATCTGAAATTTTTGCCTTATTTTCCATCGCTATTTTTAAAAATCGAAAATAATGCGAAATATACAAGATATTTTTATGAAACTTGGTGTGGTGGCAGAGAAAAAAGTGATCTTTAATTTGGTGCCGGTTCTGATGGCCCAGGTCCCCTAGGTTCTGAATTATTTCAAAAACAAAATTATATTTTAAATCTAAAAAATGGGATGGAATATGTGGCACTGGATGGAAAAATGGCAACCCATTATATAGCACTACTTCCATTCTACACTATGGTAAAAGTTTCATGTTAATATCTTTATTAGTTAAGAAATTATAGCGATTAAAACAAATATCGTTTCAGAAAATGTTTTTACATTTCAGGGTTGCCATTCTTCAAAAACGTTGAAAAATTCGGGGACGTTCAAAATCAAATTTGGGTGAAAGATTCTGAAAGAGCGTCGAAAATCCAAAACAATAGGGTTTCCAGCCAGATTGGACCAGAATTGACCGAGTTATTCAAAAAACGGGGAAGTCACATGATTTTTTGAATCAATCTGAAATTTTTGCCTTATTTTCCATCGCTATTTTTAAAAATCGAAAATAATGCGAAATATACAAGATATTTTTATGAAACTTGGTGTGGTGGCAGAGAAAAAAGTGATCTTTAATTTGGTGCCGGTCTGATGGCCCAGGTCCCCTAGGTTCTGAATTATTTCAAAACAAAATTATATTTTAAATCTAAAAAATGGGATGGAATATGTGGCACTGGATGGAAAAATGGCAACCCATTATATAGCACTACTTCCATTCTACACTATGGTAAAAGTTTCATGTTAATATCTTTATTAGTAAAGAAATTATAGCGATTAAAACAAATATCGTTTCAGAAAATGTTTTTACATTTCAGGGTTGCCATTCTTCAAAAACGTTGAAAAATTCGGGGACGTTCAAAATCAAATTTGGGTGAAAGATTCTGAAAGAGCGTCGAAAATCCAAAACAATAGGGTTTCCAGCCAGATTGGACCAGAATTGACCGAGTTATTCAAAAAACGGGGAAGTCACATGATTTTTTGAATCAATCTGAAATTTTTGCCTTATTTTTCATCGCTATTTTTAAAAATCGAAAATAATGCTAAATATACAAGATGTTTTTATGAAACTTTGTGTGGTGGCAGAGAAAAAAGTGATCTTTAATATGGTGCCGGTTCTGATGGCCCAGGTCCCCTAGGTTCTGAATTATTTCAAAAACAAAATTATATTTTAAATCTAAAAAATGGGATGGAATATGTGGCACTGGATGGAAAAATGGCAACCCATTATATAGCACTACTTCCATTCTACACTATGGTAAAAGTTTCATGTTAAAATCTTTACTAGTTAAGAAATAATAGCGATTAAAACAAATATCGTTTCAGAAAATGTTTTTACATTTCAGGGTCGCCATTCTTCAAAAACGTTGAAAAATTCGGGGACGTTCAAAATCAAATTTGGGTGAAAGATTCTGAAAGAGCGTCGAAAATCCAAAACAATAGGTTTTCCAGCCAGATTGGACCAGAATTGACCGAGTTATTCAAAAAACGGGGAAGTCACATGATTTTTTGAATCAATCTGAAATTTTTGGCTTATTTTCCATCGCTATTTTTAAAAATCGAAAATAATGCGAAATATACAAGATATTTTTATGAAACTTGGTGTGGTGGCAGAGAAAAAAGTGATCTTTAATTTGGTGCCGGTTCTGATGGCCCAGGTCCCCTAGGTTCTGAATTATTTCAAAAACAAAATTATATTTTAAATCTAAAAAATGGGATGGATTATGTGGCACTGGATGGAAAAATGGCAACCCATTATATAGCACTACTTCCATTCTACACTATGGTAAAAGTTTCATGTTAATATCTTTACTAGTTAAGAAATTATAGCGATTAAAACAAATATCGTTTCAGAAAATGTTTTTACATTTCAGGGTTGCCATTCTTCAAAAACGTTGAAAAATTCGGGGACGTTCAAAATCAAATTTGGGTGAAAGATTCTGAAAGAGCGTCGAAAATCCAAAACAATAGGTTTTCCAGCCAGATTGGACCAGCATTGACCGAGTTATTCAAAAAACGGGGAAGTCACATGATTTTTTGAATCAATCTGAAATTTTTGCCTTATTTTCCATCGCTATTTTTAAAAATCGAAAATAATGCGAAATATACAAGATATTTTTATGAAACTTGGTGTGGTGGCAGAGAAAAAAGTGATCTTTAATTTGGTGCCGGTTCTGATGGCACAGGTCCCCTAGGTTCTGAATTATTTCAAAAACAAAATTATATTTTAAATCTAAAAAATAGGATGGAATATGTGGCACTGGATGGAAAAATGGCAACCCATTATATAGCACTACTTCCATTCTACACTATGGCAAAAGTTTCATGTTAATATCTTTATTAGTTAAGAAATTATAGCGATTAAAACAAATATCGTTTCAGAAAATGTTTTTACATTTCAGGGTTGCCATTCTTCAAAAACGGTGAAAAATTCGGGGACGTTCAAAATCAAATTTGGGTGAAAGATTCTGAAAGAGCGTCGAAAATCCAAAACAATAGGTTTTCCAGCCAGATTGGACCAGAATTGACCGAGTTATTCAAAAAACGGGGAAGTCACATGATTTTTTGAATCAATCTGAAATTTTTGCCTTATTTTTCATCGCTATTTTTAAAAATCGAAAATAATGCGAAATATACAAGATGTTTTTATGAAACTTGGTGTGGTGGCAGAGAAAAAAGTGATCTTTAATTTGGTGCCGGTTCTGATGGCCCAGGTCCCCTAGGTTCTGAATTATTTCAAAAACAAAATTATATTTTAAATCTAAAAAATGGGATGGAATATGTGGCACTGGATGGAAAAATGGTAACCCATTATATAGCACTACTTCCATTCTACACTATGGTAAAAGTTTCATGTTAATATCTTTACTAGTTAAGAAATTATAGCGATTAAAGCAAATATCGTTCCAGAAAATGTTTTTACATTTCAGGGTTGCCATTCTTCAAAAACGTTGAAAAATTCGGGGACGTTCAAAATCAAATTTGGGTGAAAGATTCTGAAAGAGCGTCGAAAATCCAAAACAATAGGTTTTCCAGCCAGATTGGACCAGAATTGACCGAGTTATTCAAAAAACGGGGAAGTCACATGATTTTTTGAATCAATCTGAAATGTTTGCCTTATTTTCCATCGCTATTTTTAAAAATCGAAAATAATGCGAAATATACAAGATATTTTTATGAAACTTGGTGTGGTGGCAGAGAAAAAATTGATCTTTAATTTGGTGCCGGTTCTGATGGCCCAGGTCCCCTAGGTTCTGAATTATTTCAAAAACAAAATTATATTTTAAATCTAAAAAATGGGATGGATTATGTGGCACTGGATGGAAAAATGGCAACCCATTATATAGCACTACTTCCATTCTACACTATGGTAAAAGTTTCATGTTAATATCTTTACTAGTTAAGAAATTATAGCGATTAAAACAAATATCGTTTCAGAAAATGTTTTTACATTTCAGGGTTGCCATTCTTCAAAAACGTTGAAAAATTCGGGGACGTTCAAAATCAAATTTGGGTGAAAGATTCTGAAAGAGCGTCGAAAATCCAAAACAATAGGTTTTCCAGCCAGATTGGACCAGCATTGACCGAGTTATTCAAAAAACGGGGAAGTCACATGATTTTTTGAATCAATCTGAAATTTTTGCCTTATTTTCCATCGCTATTTTTAAAAATCGAAAATAATGCGAAATATACAAGATATTTTTATGAAACTTGGTGTGGTGGCAGAGAAAAAAGTGATCTTTAATTTGGTGCCGGTTCTGATGGCCCAGGTCCCCTAGGTTCTGAATTATTTCAAAAACAAAATTATATTTTAAATCTAAAACATGGGATGGAATATGTGGCACTGGATGGAAAAATGGCAACCCATTATATAGCACTACTTCCATTCTACACTATGGTAAAAGTTTCATGTTAATATCTTTACTAGTTAAGAAATTAAAGCGATTAAAACAAATATCGTTTCAGAAAATGTTTTTACATTTCAGGGTTGCCATTCTTCAAAAACGTTGAAAAATTCGGGGACGTTCAAAATCAAATTTGGGTGAAAGATTCTGAAAGAGCGTCGAAAATCCAAAACAATAGGTTTTCCAGCCAGATTGGACCAGAATTGACCGAGTTATTCAAAAAACGGGGAAGTCACATGATTTTTTGAATCAATCTGAAATTTTTGCCTTATTTTCCATCGCTATTTTTAAAAATCGAAAATAATGCGAAATATACAAGATATTTTTATGAAACTTGGTGTGGTGGCAGAGAAAAAAGTGATCTTTAATTTGGTGCCGGTTCTGATGGCCCAGGTCCCCTAGGTTCTGAATTATTTCAAAAACAAAATTATATTTTAAATCTAAAAAATTCTTCAAAAACGTTGAAAAATTCGGGGACGTTCAAAAACAAATTTGGGTGAAAGATTCTGAAAGAGCGTCGAAAATCCAAAACAGTAGGTTTTCCAGCAAGATTGGACCAGAATTGACCGAGTTATTCAAAAAACGGGGAAGTCACATGATTTTTTGAATCAATCTGAAATTTTTGAATTATTTTCCATCGCTATTTTTAAAAATCGAAAATAATGCGAAATATACAAGATATTTTTATGAAACTTGGTGTGGTGGCAGAGAAAAAAGTGATCTTTAATTTGGTGCCGGTTCTGATGGCCCAGGTCCCCTAGGTTCTGAATTATTTCAAAAACAAAATTATATTTTAAATCTAAAAAATGGGATGGAATATGTGGCACTGGATGGAAAAATGGCAACCCATTATACACTATGGTAAAAGTTTCATGTTAATATCGTTACTAGTTAAGAAATTATAGCGATTAAAACAAATATCGTTTCAGAAAATGTTTTTACATTTCAGGGTTGCCATACTTCAAAAACGTTGAAAAAATTGTAAATTTTTAAATATAAAAATAAATAAAAATAAAAAAAAAATTTTTTTTTTTTTTGAAAAATTACAAAATAGTTAAGAGTATATATATATAGTCTTATTTATTTTGCATTTTTTTTCTTTTAAATATTTTTTTTTTTTTAAATGATAGGGTATATCCTGGGCTTTCAAAAAATCTACATTTTACATCTTACTTTGTATAGTTTTGGAGAAATTTAAAAAAATGTAAATTTTCCATTTTTTTTGTTTGCAAAATTTACATTTTTTTAAATTTCTCAAAAACTATACAAAAGTAAGATGTGAAATGTTGATTTTTTGAAAGCCCAGTAAATTCCCTTTCATTTAAAAATAAAAAAAAAATTTTTTTTTTTTTTTGAAAAATGACAAAATAGATAAGAGTAGTCTTTTCTATTTTGCAATTTTTTTTTTAAATATATTTTTTTTTATTTTGAAATGATAGGGTATATCCTGGGCTATCAAAAAATCTACATTTTATATCTTACTTTTGTATAGTTTTTGAGAAATTTAAAAAATTGTAAATTTTGCAAAAAAAAATAAAATGAAGATTTTATAATTTCAAAAAATTAAATGGAATTTCCTGGGCTTTCAAAAAATCAACATTTCACATATTATTTTATAGTGTTTGAGATTTTTTATAAATGTAATTGTTAACATTTTAAAAATTTCTCAGACGTAGAACAATTCTAATGAAATTCGATATGTGATAAAAAAAAACAAGAAAATAGAAGGGTGAATACTTTTAGCGGGGTATAGGGATTAAAAAGGGGTTCAAAAACTTCCTTTTTGTATGAAAACATGTCTGACAAAAAAGTTTCGAATTTATGCAATTATAGTTTAAATGGCTGAATCTACTAAAAATATACGAGTATTTTATTTTCTACTCTTAAAAGATACGAAATAATTATTTTTGTTTTTTTTGTACACACTCGTATGATATTTACGGGACCTGATAATAATCATTGAAAAGACCATTGCAGGTACGGCAACGAGCGAACGATTCAATCTACCTTCTTTGATTAGAATTTTTAATCACACATGATTTTAAAAACTCTTGCCAAACTAAGAAGGAAAAAGCGCGATTATAAGAATATACACCTGAAGGAGGTGAAATAAATTTCACGCTGGAAAACAAATATCACGTGGGATTTGAACCTACGAATTTCAGAAAAATTGTTAAGAACACGGTGTTAGCCATCTATACCATGATAGCGATTGTGGATGAGGAAGCCAAATGCTGCACTTTAATGTTTATAAAATAGGGATGATAAATAAGAATACCAAATATCATCCAAAATTGTACTTTTTGGGCCACAATAGTACTAAGAAATGATTTTTTGTACATTTAACACAATATTTTATCTAAACAACTTAGATCCAGAAATGCCTTATGTAGTACTTCGCATGCCTTTTTAAGCGCCCCCAATTTAAGCAGTTAAAATTTTTCGTTATTTGCTTTGTTGGTTTCAAATGAAAGGTATTCGATTGACCTCTTCATTGGGGTACAAAAAATCATAAACAGTTTTAAAACAAAGAAGTTTCGAACAACTTCAAACCCAGTTTTGTTTTAAAAGCTTAAACATGTATGGTATTATAAGCCATATATCGATTAATTGCTAGACGCCAACGTATTTTTCAGACTCTAAGTGCTCTATAAGTAAATTGTTCATTCCACATAACGTAAATACAATAAATGGGAGGATTTAAATAATACCAATGTAATTTTAAGGTTCTAAGGGTACCACAAATGTACTATAGTACCAACTTTGTTATCACTGATATATAATAAACACACCAGTTGAGGTGGGTATAAATATGAATTCTATTTTTAACATATTATGGTGAATATATATCGTCAGGTTATTATTGCTTTGACCTGTACACCAAAAAAATTAATTTGAGAAAATCGTTAAGATAAAAAAGGGTTTACACAAATTTTTCTTAAAATCTACAAATCAAAAGTTAAGTTTCTACGAAAAATAAATATTCTTGCTTTGTAATGCATATCAAATTTTTTTTAATATGACTTCCTATGCTGCACCTCTATACATTTTGAAGTCTAACCAGATGAATAAAGAAGCATATTTTTTAAATTTTTGTATACAAAATTTACTCCATAAGCCAAACAGTGGTCTATGCATAAAAGCAATGATTATTAAACGTAGAAATTGCGGATATAATGCAAAGTCGATTTTAAATATCTCAAACATAATACAATATATCGAGAAACTTTAGTTTCGGAATTAGAAAGAAGATATTTGCAATATGTATTGTAATCCATTTCTAACTAAATTTTTTAAAAATGGTCAGTAAGCTGACGAATTACAGTAACACGTTACGGCGCACCTAGATGGTGCATTGAAATACCTCCCAATGAAAAAAGTACCAAGAAAAATAAAATAACTTCCAAAAATGTACTAATAAAACCAATTGAACAATAACACAATAAAAATTAAACTTCCAAAAAATTTGATATAATCATACATGAAATTGGTAAAAATAATTTCGCTTCATTTTCTTTAATGAAATATGGTAAAATTTATGAAATTTTTGCTTTATCAGATAAAAACGTGGTAAATTCAACGAGCATATAGATAAATTTTTTATACGAACTTGGTCTGGAAAAATCTATTAATAGTGCTGCTTTTAATGTTTTCAAAATACAATAATTAATTGAAAGTTTTTGTTAATTATGCATTAACAATTCAGAGAATATATCGTCACCTAAAATATAAAAGGCCGTAACTACACTTTTTACAGGAGACAAATGATGAATTAATAAATAAAAAACTGATTGAAGTTTAGTATCCGAATTTTAGAATTATGCTTAACAAAGATGGATTTGTTTCTGAGAGAAAAAAAAATTCATTGAAAAATAGTAGTTTTTAAGTAATGTAGTTACGGTCTCTTGTAATCGATTTTTCTGAAACCAAAAAGCCGTAACTCCAACACAAAAATTTATGCAAAAAATAAAACAAACGTTTAACGATAAAAAAATACTGCTTTTCGGTAATAATTAAAAAAGTTCTTAGCCAACTTATGTATATTTATATATTTATTATGATTTTTAAAACAAAACAAATTTCATTTATTTAAAAATTTTCGAGAAATATTAAAAAAAATCATTAATTTACTCCAAGTAAATAAAATTGGGTAAACTAAAAACAGTGCAAATCTTTACAAAGAAAAACTGCTCTACACGACTTTTTCTTTATTAATGAATACAGTAAAACTAGCTTAAGACGAACCCTCGGTTAAAAGTCCCGACGTTTTGCCAACAATTTTCATATAAAATACATCTTTTAATACGAACTCGGTTAATACGAACCCTCGGTTATTACGAACTGTTTTAAGCAGTACCAAAAACTCGTTTTCATACAAATTACCATGTTTAATGGGATAGACCTAACATGAATTTCATATCCGTGGATGACTTTCTAGATATAGATGCTAATGTTTTGACGTCACATACTTTTTCAGGTAAAGAAATATTGGAAATTGTTAATCCTGCCGATGTTGAAAATTTGTCAAGTGATATATTCGAACAAAATAGTGTGCCGAAGAAGCTGACAATCATATTTTGGTAATAGAAAAACTTATAACGAATGAAATCGTTAATTCAGTCATTCAGAAAAAAATAACAGATTTTTTTTTAAATGAATTTTAATTGTGAATGCATGAAATGCTAATTTTATTTATGTAAAAATCTTGTTTTTGTTTTAATAAATACATATTTTTTATCGTTTAAAAAACCCCGCTTAATACGAACCTCGTTTAAGACGTTTTTACTGTATGTTAAAACTGCAGTTACGGCCTTTTGATTTTCGTTTATAAAATTTATGTTTTTGGACGTAAACGTGTAAAATTTTGTGGGTATTTTGCTTGACTGCATCGTAATCAATCAAAAAGTCAATTTCGAATTTTTTGTTAATTACGGCCTTTTGGATTTTAAAAACACAAATTAACTTTAAAATTTCATTAAAACGACTTAAAAATTTTAAATTTATTTATTCAAAAATCCACTGCTAATAAATTTTTAACATTTGATTCGGGTATAAAATTAAAAAATTGATTTGATACCCGATGAAAAAAGTTCCGATATGGGTATATATAAACATATATAGTCATATACATATATAATTTCATATCACATATTATATATTCTCTGCATTATTAATGCATAAATAACATAAACTTTTAATTATTTATATTGAAAGTTAACCATTAAAAAAAACATCAATATTAACAGATTTTTACAAAATTTAACAGTGACATATTGTTTTCCCTTTATCTAAATGCTCGATGTCCAAATATTTCGTATTGCTTTTAATTACAAAGGATTTAATTAAATCAATTAAAAATAATTTCAACCCTCCTCATCCTACTTATTTTAAATTTTTAAAAATTTTATTTTTAGTCAAACCGATTAAAATCAAACGGTTTTCAGCACATGCCAGTATAATGCAATCACATGAAATGACCACCAGCGTTGCCAAGATATAATTTTTAGAAAAATATTTAATAATGCAAAAAAAAACTTAAGTTTATAGCATCTAGCTATACATATTGATCTCAAATGTTTCTTTAATTTTCGCAAATAAAATTTGTTTATACAAACTTCATTTCAAATCATCATTACTCTGTAACAATTTATACAATCTTAAAATAGTTGAAGGAAGAGAAAAAGTTAATTTGTAAAAAAAAAAATCAAATCAAGAAAAACTATTTTTTTCAACAAATTAACTTAATACGTTAAAACTAAAAACAAATTTCAGAAAATTGGTACAGTTTCAAAATTTCCAAACTAAAACATACATTAAATTAAAAAAGGATAATCCTTTATACATAACAAAAACTTGAAGGAAATCTTTTAAATATGTATTGTATTTAAAGTTTAAGGATATTTTAAAATGAATCTTGCATGTTCTTGCATTAAACCTTCGCCGCAATGACTTGAGTTTTGTTTAATTAATTTGCACGAGTTTCTGAAGCTTTTTTTAATTCATAACTAGCAGCAGATAAAAAAAAGGAAAAAAAAAAAATAAGAGAAAATAATGTTAGTTTATAACTTAAAAACTATACAAATTAACAGAAACTAAAGGAAAGTTGTTTACTTTCCGGTGGTAAATTTTGAAAGACTTTCCAGCAAGCCAATATAAGAAGAATGTTCATAGGCAGTAGCCAAGTCAGACATCTTTTCAACAAATTCATTGCTGATACCCTTTTCTTCCAATAAATTCATTAACAAATCGTAAAGATACTGAAAAAGGTAAATAATTATTAATAAAACTCTTTAAATCTGTTAGAAATAAAAAAACTTACACCATCCAAAACATCACCAGCTACAGCATATACTTTCTCATGCCATTCGCCTTGATAAATGGTCATTTCATCAATGCCAAAGACATCATCTAAAACGGAAAATTTTTTAAATGCATTAATTATCTAAAAGCTGAAGGAAATTTTCAGAATTTACTATTGTTCAGCTAAAAGCTTGTTAAATTTTCGCACTTTTTATCAGTTATACAAAATATTTGGTCCCAAATAATTTTTAGCAAACTTTAGGCAATTTTAACTAAATCAAAATCTTTGAAAAACTTACTATATTCACCCTCTTGGGGAGTTCCTTCCAAAAAGGAACAGGTGAAAGATAATGTGGTAGAAGCTCTTACAATATCAACTTCAAATTGTGGTTTGCTGCGCATTTCACCCATATCGGGTTTATCGGCTGAAGGATCAATTTCAGCTTCGGCCTCAGTATCGACGGTGTGGTTTACATTGAAATTAATGACAATTCTGAAAAAAATAATGTGGACCATATTTAAAACTTGTGTTGGAATTCAAAACTATTTAAATATTTTTTTTTAATCTGACAGTTATCGATGCCATATAAAACATAGATTACATAGATCTTAAACTCCTCCTTTTTAACAACAAACACAGTTTTTCATATACATTCAAATATTTTTTATATGGGCATGTGCATGTCCAACACATTCTCATAAGTTACGCCCTCTGACAGCAAATGTCAAAGACTTAGATATCTATGTAATCTATGATTTAAAATTTTTAACTATCTCCCTATCATGGTCTAATTACCAAGGACTGTCGTTTAAGACGTTTCTCAGATCAATAACATTTCAAAATCAAGAAATAGTTAGTGCGTTGGACTGTTATACAGATGGTTCCGGGTTCAATTCCCGGTGACGACATCAATTTAGAAAACTAATATGTATGAGTTTTCTATCCCTCATATGTATCGCAGCGCCCACCTTCGGTGTTCCCATAGCACTTAACCCCACTGAAGTAAAATAATGAATCAGGGCTATGAACCAAAAAGCTTCAATAAGTTCACCAACTAATTCTTACTATTTTTACTACAATTGGGAAGTTTTGTTCCCTTTTTGTTTTGTTTTACTTTGAAGTAAAAATAGTAGCTAGAAGTAGATAAACGAACAGGCATAATATCGAAAAGGACATTTTTATTTTGCTTTTGATAGGATAGAAATTTCATTTAAAGTTTTTATTTGATTTTTTTAAATCTTAAACAAATATAGTTAAGAATAGAGTAACTTTTTCATAACACAATTAAATGTTAAAAAAGGCTACAAATTTGGTAGGGAAATTTGCAATATTAATTTTAGATTATAGTACAGTACCAACTCTGTAATACCCAATGACCATTTTTCTTAGAAAAGTTACTCTCCCATAATGTTAAAATTTTGCGAAATAATAATACATATACCAGAATAATTTCAGACCTATCCGTTTTTTGTAGATTAATTCGATAGCACAGTGTAACACATAAAATGCAAACACCTCCTAATGTGCGGTTTTTCGAAATACTTATCGAAACTAACAAAGCC
>CM037855.1:36206434-36242434 GCA_021234595.1 Delia radicum | reverse complement strand
TTTCTTGGAAAAATAATATTGGATTGTGTGTTTTTTTAGATATCCTTCAGTTCGAATCTATTATAATTTTTTGAAGAAACAAGGGAGATCCTATCTGCGTTAGAGTGAAATGGATGTTATTTTTTTTATTTGAAAATGCAGAAAAGTGGATATCTAACACAGCTGCTTGCATTCTCGCAAACATAACTGATAAAAAGAGGAGCCCACGTCAACAATAGTGTAATTTTGCAATTTTCCATTTTTGCAAGAAGAAAATTTCAGACATGAAACCCCTTTCTATAATTTTTGTTTCCAACTTCAATATATTTTTTTTATTTTAAAATGAAACAATTTTTTTTATTTTACAATGTAACAATTTTTTTTATTTAAAATGAATCAAGTTTTGTGTGTATTTTTAAATATGTATGCATTCGTTGTAATATGAGACTACATATATATTTTAAAGTTTATATTATTTAAATAAATTTGAATAAAAAAAAATTTTTTTAAATACTTAAAGATATATATATGTATGTATGCATTTGCAATAGAATATTGTGCCCCAAAATACATATTTTTCTTTTTCAAGTTTTCGATTTACAATTTGCATGGAATTTGAGTCGAAAACTTAAAAAAAAAAAACGAAAATACGTATTTTGGGGTTCAGTGTGAATATAGTTTGAGTTAAATTTTAAATGGTTTGCAAGGCATTGTGAAATATTAAGACTAATTTTCAATTTGAAATAACTAAAAATTGGAGTAGCTAGATTACAAGTATTTATTTCAACAGTTTCTAAACTATATGCAATATTATAAATAAGAATTGTACGGTAGCCGCGGAATCCAAAAGTACGGAAACGCAAATATGTGGTGATATACAACATTAGTAAGTTTTATATTCATTTTGGAATTAGGTGTTTTAACGAATACTTAAAATGCAACAACGCAACTAAATAATGAATTAAAATATGAGAGCTGTTTGATACAAATTTAATACTAGAAGATTTAGATTTTATTTAAATTATTGATTTTGAAAAAAAAAAAATTAAAATATAAATCGAAAAAACGTTTTACGAAAAAAAACATTCAAAAACTACATTTCACGTAAAATACAAGAAAGTTTCTTACATTTTAAGAAAATAAATTTAGTGCAGACTTTTTTACGAAACAAAAATAGTAAAGGTTTTTGCAAATTTTACGAAACAAAAAACATAAAGATTTTTACAATTTTACGAAGCTAACGAAATAAATTCGTATCATATTTGTTCGTAAAATAAAAGAATTTTATTTTATACAAGTTTGATATAATTTTTATTAAAAATAAAAATTATGTTTTTTCGACCTTTAATTGTGCAATTGTCATTTAAAAAGTTTGAAAATAAAAAACTATATAGATTATTTGTTAGGACAACATCCTAATAAGAAATATAGAGTATGGCCTCGAACTTGAATAATTTTCATTTTCAATTTTATTTTATTTACGAAAAAAAATTTACAAACATTTTCCTGGCTTATGGTTGTTTTTTTCTTTTATTTTTATTTATTTCGCTCAAGATATCATTTTTCATTGATTTTTATAATTGCACCATTTTGAAACACGGATATTTTCTTCGTAATATATAAAAATATTTCGTAAAACAGAAAATGTATTTCAAACATTATATAAAAGACTTTCGTACATATTCGTGTAATTACGCCAAACTTTCGTGGTGCGAAACATCGAAATAGTTCGTGCAATGTACACCGATTTTTGTTTATATAACGCATGGATTTTTTTTCGGTGTAGGTATACACAAGTTCAAACTTCACTCAAAATAAACAATGTGACAGTTGTTTGTTAAGTAAAATCAGTTAAATTCCATTTAATTTTTTTTTTTAATTATAAAATAAATAAGTTCTTATCTATTTTATAATTGTTTCAACCGTTCTTGTGTTTATTAGTTTTGTACAGTTTTGAGAAATTTTAAAAAAATGTTAAATTTTTTTTTTCAAATTTACATATTTTTCAATTTTTCAATAACTAGGCAAAAATAAGATGTGAAATGTTGATTTTTAAAACAAAAAATACAGAAAACAAATGAATTTGTCATCTATCGTCTCAATATGAGCAGTATCTTGCGCTTTTCTTCAGTACAGCAAGATTTTAAAATGTAAAAATGATTATGCTTAAATCAAAATACAAAAATGTATCCAAATTCTATTTTTTTCTAACAAATTAAAAAAAAAATTAATTAAAATAAATGAAAAATAAGCACAAAACATGCATTAAAAGCACAACATATGCATAAAATGTCAAAATATGCAACTGAAAATCGATGCCATTTTGTTCAAAATATGATTATGCCATGGATGGTAATCGATTCGATGAGGTTATCGACAAGGGTAAGGCTATTTTCTTTATTTCGATAACGGTATTTTAGCGGTAACGACTTTTTAGCGATAACGGCATTAAGAGTTATTTTGGCAAGGGTATTTTAGTTATTTCGGTAACGGTTATTTTACGAATAACGGGTTTTCTTCAGTTACTCTACACAGTACAATTTCGAACAGCTGATTCGTTAAGTTAGGTTTACGTTAAGTTACGGATGTCTCTGAGAGTGTTATTTAAAAAAATAATAAAAATCTTATCAAACAGATCTCGGTTAAAACAAAATATTTTTAATAAAAAAAAATTGTGTTTAACACAATGAAGACATAACTATATTTGTATAACAATTAAAACAAAAATATTTGAATAAAATATATCAATGAAAAACTTAAAACTAATCAAACTTAATTTCTAATTAGAATGTTTAGCTAAAATTTGTAAAGCTTGTTTTGCAGCAGCTTTTTTAGCTTGTCTGGAATTACAACCAAAACCATTCGATGTGAAAGATTTATCCAAACAATTAAACTGACATTTTACCATAACAACATCATTATCCACCATAGGTGGACTATATTTGGGATTAGCCTGTTTAATTTCCTCCAATTGACGTACCGGATCGATAGGAACATTTATGGAAAATTCATTTAATTCAATTTCCATTAGTTTATAAATGACCTGCCAGGTTGTATTTAAATCACGACAATCCAAATAAACAGCAGCTATGAGAGCTTCAACAATATCGCCCAAAGCTTTTGGCACATCAACATTTGTAGCCATATTATATAATTGTTTAGGTTTAGGCCAGGCTGTTGCTGGTGAATCAACTTCTTCATGGTCCATAAATTCATCAGGCTCTTCTTCTTCGTCTTCGTTTGGATCGTTTAGAGCATCATCATTATATGGATTAATTGTTTCTGGATTTTCTTCCATTAATATACGAACTTGATCATTTACATGATAGTCTTGCGACTCTTGAAATTTTTCAAAAGCACTAATAGATTCGCCCAGAGCCGAATTTTCATATAACAAGAATAAATGAAAACGATGGCGTACACAAATACAACCCAACGTAATATTATTGACCAACGCCATACGCAAATCAGTCATTTTGCCAGGATTCAAATTTTGATACTTCTCGAATATGTGACAAGTTACTAACATGTCAAGTATGGCATCACCAATAAATTCCAATTCTTGATAACAACCGGTTAAACGATTTGTTGGGTAAGACGGATGTGTTAACGCTTGCAACAAATAGGCACGATCACGGAATTTGTAACCCAAATTTCTTTCTAAAAATTCACAGTTTATCAAGAAGCCATTTACCTCTTGTGCCGTAATATTTGTACGTAATTGATCACTACTTAATTTTAAATCCAATAGATTCCGTAGAGGTTTATCTCTTTCAGATTTACAAATATCAAAGAATTCTAACATGCGAAAGGCGCGATGTATACCATAATTTTTGACACATACACCCAATAATGCTTCCAAAGTGTCGGCTACAACTTTGTCACGTAATACATCTTTGTATATGTAAATATTCATATCATTATCGGGATCTAGTTGTACATTACCAGCTGTTAGTTCCTGACTTTTACTACAAATCTTGACAATTTTATCCAATTTATCGGGTGAACATTTTCCCTCATCGATTTCTTTTTCGGTTAATTGTAAACTATAAAAATCTCTTGGACTTAAGATGGAAGCCATGGGTAAATTTTCCTTAAGTATTTGTAATAAATTTTCTGGTAAACTTGATAATGGTGGCAACCAAGCAGACTTTGGATGAAATGTAGATCCACAAATTTTTCGACAGATATCAGTGCCTAGCATGCAATATAGTAAGTTGCGATTCGATACAATATTTCCTTTAATTATAGTTAGGTAGCCTTCATGCCACCGTGTATACTTGTTCGCTAAGTATAAAGATATAGAAAATTTTAAAAATGCATCACCCAAACAATTCATAACGTTCCATATCAAACACATCATTGACACTTGCAGTAGTAAGAGCGGCCAAGAATTCATATTGTTCAGCTGATTTTAAATTATGATCCGGTTCGGAACTACGTTGTAATATATCCAAGCCAGTCTTCTCTTGTAGGGTGGCATCCTTAATGGACAATGGTTTCAATTCGTTACTTAACATTTCTTCATTTCTTGTTGGTGCTACATTAATTTGTTTTGCTTTAGGCATTTCGAATTGTGTGGTTGTCCACTCATCCTCTTCTTCCAGACGTAGTTTCTCAACATCACTAATAAGGCCGTTTATAAAATTAGAATAATAGGTAACTTCAACCGGATAACTTCTATCAAGTTTACGTTTTATATCTGGTGGTTCAAAATGAGATTTCCAATTTACATTATTTTCATCGGAGTTTAAGCTGTGTACTTGATAGTCCTCGGTTGGATGTTTGGGCGGCAATGATGGAAGTACTTTTTTAGGATGCTAAAAACAGATTAATAGAAATAAAATATATAATGGTGCTTGAAATATTCTTTTATTAAGAAAAAAAAAAACAAAAAAAAACGTTTTAAATGTCCTTTTTTATAAAATGTAATTTTTCATTTTCAATTCCAAAATAAGAGGGGTTTTGGATTCATTTTAGAGACATACATTTTGAGGGCTTTCTAGCTGTGTTTTTTTTTTTTTAATTAAAATTGTGTTTTTTAAATTCATGGCACGTTTTTAAATAAAGTGTATTAATGTGAATTAAAATTTGAATTTGATTTAAACCATTATTTTATCCCATTAAATGGAAGGTAAACTAAATTTGTATCAGCACTTATTTAAATTAAAAAATTGATTAAAACATTTTTTTATCTCATTGAATGGAGAATTACAAAATTTGTCTCAGCAGACTTGAATGTCTGCATAACGAGTTTGCCCTTTGTTTGACCAACATTGATATAATAGTTACTTACCGTTTTTTCTTTCAACAAATTTCCGTCATCATCGAGAACTCTTTTTAAGGAAGTATCTATGGTTAAAGGTTTCGGTGTGTAGTTTGCAAAGTATTGTTCCAAATTTAAAAACTTGTTAATTCGTATACGTAACGCTTCAGCATGCAACATATAATAAACACGATGTAAAATTGTGGGTAAAAATAAGGCTTTCAACCATAAATCAGCCGGATATTGATAATTATGACATAATTCTGGTATTAAAACAATGGAATTTTGTTCATTTTTCTTTTCGGCACTTTTGTTGCTGGCATTATTAAAGAAATTTCGACGTTGTGTTAAAGATTTAACTTCTAAAAGAAATTGTTGTTTATTAACAATATTCATATTGTAACGTGCAGCATAGAAGGCGGCATAAGTGCTAAATAATGGACTATCGAATGGACTCATTGGTGTCAAATCATTACGGACCTTGGTTACAACAAAATTTTCCGATTCAAGTTCATTATACCATTTGGTAACGACTTTGTTTAAATAATCTTTAGCAGAATATTGTGCATTTTGACGTTCGTTTATAGTATATGGACGACTTGGATTTAAATGTTGAAAATTCTTAATCAATTCCCAATTAATTGTTGACATATTATCGATAGGTATTATTAAATAAGCATTTTCCTGATTTCTGTGATCTTTAACAATAAAATCTTTCCATAACTGTAATATATCTTTAAATATCATAGTATGAAATTGTTTTAAGAACTTTAATTGTTCTTGAGTCTCTATAACACATTCGATTGGCTCTTCAGAAATTTTAACATGCAATTGACCCTGTGTCATGAACAGTGGCATTTTCGCTAATTTCGGTAATTTTTTATTCAACAGCAAGGCATATGTTGATTTTGAATTTAAATAGTTGACAATGTGTTCATTATATGGATTTGTTTCAAAATCAGTTGTAAATTGCAGCGAATATGCATATGCCTTTTCACCTAAACGTGGCAAAGAACTTTGTAGCTCTTCAGGACATTGACGTTCATAGGTTCTTTTTGTTGTTTACCAGCTGTCTTTTTAGTTACTATAAAAGGAAAATTAAACGTGAACATATAAATGAAAGAAAGTTTAACATAAAAGAAAAATGTTAAGACGAGAGAAGACAAAAATTTCCTTTTTTGCCATTTATTGCTTTCTTATTTTTGGGCTTAAAACCAAGATTTTCGATTTTTAATATTTACTTTTTTTTATTTTTCTTCGCTTGAAATGTTTTTTTTTTCAAAATTTTTATTTATTTAGAATTAACTTACAATTTAAAACTTATAAGCTAATTTGTTGTATAAAGATCAATAGATTCTAAGGCTTTCAGCTCGTCTTAACCCTCTAACAGGTAAGGCTGCCTCAGGGTAGCCTTCATAAAATTTACCACAAATACGTCAAATGAGCGTTTTATACTTAGAAATTAAAATTTTCCGATAGAAAACTAAATTTGCTAAATATTTTGCGAAGAAATTTTTCGTGTGCCGCCCACGGTTTGGAAGCGAGAAAGCTTCAAAAACAAAATTTCGTAAAATTTCAAACAAATTAAAAAAAAAATAGTTTTCAAAAATCTAAAAAACCAATTTAAGTTGACTAAAAACTCTTTATAATAAAATATAAGTAAGATTGAAGCTTTATCTTTAATAATAAGTCCTTACTTTAGTCCAAGGACTCAAAGGATTCCTCTAAAGGATTCTAAATAAAATTATAGATGTTAAATTTCTTAAGAAAATCAATTAAAGTATTAATGTTATCAAAGGTGGGATCAGAAATAAGGTTCAAGGAATTTTTATACTTAAAAATTTGTTGCCTTATGCTTTGGCAGTGGGATAGGAAATGTTCGGTAGAGTTAGGATATGTAATGTTACAATTGCATCTTGCTATGTTAGGGATCTTAAGAACGGGTCCATGTGTGTATCTTGTATTACCTAGACGAATTCTTAGGAATTTGGTTATATCTCTTCTGGTTTGTTTGTTAATGTCACCATTAATAAACTGTTTTATATTGATCCTATCCTGGTTGATGACCTTATACCAGTTTGATGTCATATTATAAGTTTTTTTTTATTTTTCTGTGTAATAGTTCTTGATGTCTTTTTGAAGATCTTTTGTGTTATAATTACCCGTAGTTGATATTATAAGTTTTTTTTATTTTTCTGTGTAATAGTTCTTGATGTCTTTTTGAAGATCTTTTGTGTTATAATTACCCGTAGTTGCTATGTTCTTCTTTTTTTCTAATTTGTTTACATTTTTTATATTTTTACTATTTTTTTGCCTTGTCAATATTTTTTTTTGTCATAAACACCTCGGATTTTGGCATTTTTTGTCTTCTCTGATTAAGACTTTAAGAAAATAAAAGTTTTATTTCAACTTACCATCATCGTCATATTTCTTCCAGTGTTTGAAAAGATCATCAGCAACTTTAGCAACACATTCAGATTTTGTTATTGGTAACAAAAAATCATTTAATTCACCATTTTCATATAATCTTACACAGGCTTTAAAAGCAGCTGATATTTTTGCTTCTTTAGCTGTTTTAAAATAATCACTCTAAAATCACAAAATAAAAAAACATCGGGTTTGTAAATATAAATATTATTATATTCAAAGAATTAGTTTTTGTAAAATAACACGTCATGGCAGACATCAACAAAAATATACATATAAGTTCTGACCATCAATTCTACATATTTCGGACATGCTGATTTCAATAACGTACTTTATTTTTTGATCTATGGTACAGTTTTTCCGCAAAATTACTTTAAATATCGACGCATTTTCATGCTGTTTTTTATATAAGAAATTTGCAAATGATATAAATCTTATTTCTTTCTGGTGGTATCTAAGGACAAAACCGGTATTAATATTTAATTTTATTTATTATTTTTCAATTAAAGAACCGAGCCCGAGAGGACCATCCATATATGGCTAAAAAATAACTACTACACAACACTACTTACTGTATTATATAAAACAACAATATAAATAACAATATAATAATAAAAAAGGGAAAACAAAATTATTATAAAATAGTAAATGCTGACGATATTAGAATATGCTGACGATATATGTTTTTTGTCCACCAAGCATTCGGATATGCAATCATAACTTAATGATCTTGTTTTCCACTCTGCAAACGTTGGTCTTAAAATTAATACTGGGAAAACGAAGGCAATGAAAATAAGAGCCACAAACAACAACCCTTTTTTCATCGGCAACGAACCGGTTGAATTTATTGATAAATTCTGCTATCTGGGAAGCATGGTTTCATCAGAAGAAAGTGCTAAATCAGACATCGAACACAGAATTGGAAAGGCAAACAGTGCGTTCTTTCAGCTGCGGAACATTTGGAAATCCAATATTATATCGGTCAAAACTAAGATAAATATTTTCAAGTCAAACGTTCTATCAGTATTGCTTTACAGCTGCGAAACCTGGCTGACAACAGTAGCACTGAACTGCAAACTGCAGGCCTTTACAAACCGTTGCTTGCGTTATATACTGAAAATTTGGTGGCCAAACGTCATAAGCAATGAAGAATTGTATAGAAAATGCCAAATTGATCCCATTCCCATTATTATAAAGAGAAGAAAATGGAAATGGATCGGTCACACGCTTAGGAAGAACCCTGATGAAATAAGCTCGGTCGGACACTACTAGTTTCTGCCTTTTTTAACGGACAGGCGTCATCAGTGATTTTCCATTATTTTTTTTTTTAACTGTATTATGTCGGACACTACTAGTTTCTGCCTTTTTTAGCGGACAGGCGTCATCAGTGATTTTCCATTTTTTTTTTTAACTGTATTATTATTTGTGTCTTATAATTGTCAGATTGTCTCTATATGATACATTTTTTCAACAACCTACGGCTGTAAGAATCAAACCTGCGCTTCTTCTTACATTACAAACGCAACAATATCAAGTCTGGACCGTTTAGCGATCACACCTAAGTATGTCCCCGAATGTAATGCAGCTAAATTGCACCTCTGTTATTGTATATGTATTATACTCAGAAGTGACCAACACTAACAAACACAAATATTTTATTTTTAAATTTTTGTTTTATTTTTCTAATCTCCTTCGTCTCTATTTCACAACAAAATTGCAAAATTTTTCCTAACAAAAACATACATATTTGTCTCAAAAGTAGGATTTTTGTTAGAAAAACTTTTTCAAATGTAAACATTTTTGGCTGACTTTTTTGCACATATACTTTTCAAAGGTATTCACAGATCATACTAAAAGTTGGACTCTGGATTCATCTAGGAAAGCTATGCTGTTATATAACCTTTTTGACAAATAGCGCGTTTTTCATATGAAGCACCACATTAAACTAATTGTTTTCTTGCTGCAACACCTCTTCCCAATAGTCTCTTACTACTGCTGTATGTTAAGGTCAATTGCCTTTTCAGCAATAAAATTCGCTTTAAACGAAAAAATTTGGGAAAATAAGAAAAACCCGATAAATAGCGTATTTAAATATACAGTTTTGTGAATCAAATACAGAGTGGAAACGAAAAAAATTTACCCTATTTATATCTCAATATTATTAATAGGACAAACAAATCTAATATCAAAAATTTTTGCTTGATTATAAGTTAGTACAAGCATTTTTAAAGTTAATACAAGCACTTTTAAAGATAGTAAACGATTTCATAAACTTTTTTAAATTAACATTTTTCCGTCGAAAATATTTTTGTGCCTCATTTACAGCTTTGAATCGACCACATCTCCAATTTCGTCGGCCAACACAGATTTCGTTCGCCATTAATAAAATTGTTTATATGTACATATATATTTTCTACACAGCATTTACAAAGTAAATGTTAATGTAAAAATAACTTCAGGAATTAGTTTAATTTCCAATAATACGTCAGTTTTATTGTCTATTTAAAGGACACTTTAAAATTGTGACTAATTAAAATACACAATTGTTATTTGCACTTCCTGACACTTTCACAAACTAAATGGATTTGAGACATATATTTATTTAATCTATATGATTAATATTATAATAAACATATACATTTTTGCATGTTTTACAACTGTTCTTAAAATTTTTGGCTAAAACTGGGTTTAAAACATTATATTTTGAAATGAAAAAGTTCCCAACATCCAGCCTATTTACGTTGCAGAAAACTACTTTTGCATTTAATTAAATTTTTTTTTATAAAACTACTATGTACGCCAAAAATAATACATAACTTCGGTCTCATATATTAGTTCTCATTTAGTGAGAAAACTAGTTGATGTGAATGCTGGATGTTTTGCATGGGATTATCACTTCTTTCAAAACGTGTTCTGATGATGGGAACCTAGAAAATTCCCGAAATAGACCTATCAACACATTCCTGAAAGTGGTCAATTAATAAATTTGAAAACAAAAACTCTATAGATTATTTGTTAGGACAAATACTGTTGATTTATGAACATTATACGTTTTTGATGTTTCTTTTTGGACACACCTTTATTATAATCGTCGATTATTTGCTTTTTAATGTGCTGATTATAGCACATGGGCCGAACCGATCAGTTTATGACAAAATTTTGCAATCAACTAGGTGAAATTTCTTTGGAAATTTTTTTTGTCAATCTAGTTCATTTTTACAATGATCTTTTTTTTATTTATTTATTTATTATTCTTTTAAATAACCGAGCCCAGAGTGCCATATATGGCTAAAAAAAATGCGTTATAATAATGCGAAAATAACACGATAGAAAATGAAAATAAAAAAAGGTAGTTGCAAATGTTTTGAGCAGGCTTAAACAACTTTTTTTTATATTTGGAACGATAATAAAAAATTATTGTACTATATTTATTTTTTCAATCATAATTTAGAAAGATGACTAATTAAGGATTATTTCTTAATAGAAGTATTAAGTATAAAGCCATTATTATCTTAGTATTTCCTCAAATTATTTCACTGTAAGGGCAGTTGCAAATGTTTTGAACAGCACTGTATAACTTAATTTATTTTATTGTTTTATCTTCTTCAATTCATAAATATGTTCAAAATATCCTATTTCAACCAAAAAACTGTCCAAATCGAATTGTCTACATTTTTACGTTTTCTTTTTGCTGTCAAACAGGATAGATAACATTTAAAGGCCTAAAAAGTTGATACTGTAATCAATTTAACACGTCAGAGAATCTGCGAAAATTGAAATGTCATCCCTTGCGATTGATTATAGCTTTTGCACAATCTGTATTTGAAAATTTTAAATTTTTTTCGTACCACCCTTTACGTTCCCCAAATTAGAATACAGGGGTTGTCTTTAAATTTAAACAGAAAGACAAAAACTGCATTTAAATGCTTCAAATTTTAGAGTAATTTTGTGGAAAAACTGTACCATGCATCGAAAAATAAATATAGAATTGTATTATATTGTATTGAAATATGTATTGTATTGTATTGAAATATGTATTGTATTGAAATATGTATATAGAATTGGGTGTCATAAACTTATTAATTTTAAAAGTTATGATTTTGTCCTACTGTGTAATTATTGATTTTTAATAATTAATTTTTTAAATATATACTTACAATTATTGTTTCTTTAACGGTAGATTGTAATGGTAATTTAACTGAAACGGCTACTTTATTCTCTTTGTTAAGTGGCAACTTATTATACCAAGGTTGGCATGCACCAAAACAATCCCATGGTAGGTATTGACAATAACGATGTAATAATGCCAAAGCTGATGTTGCCAATAAACGAGCACCACTCGGTATTACATAGGGTGGTATCAACTCAACAAATTGCTTAGCAATTTCTTCTTCATTTGGATCATCACGGTCCAATACGCGTGTTATTAAAAAGTGTTTAATTTTTTCATGAATAACACGATAATTATGTATTTGAACTACAGTTTGCTCTTTTTTCATTTCCGAAGCAAATATAGTATAACATGAATTCTGACTGCGAGCACGACCCTTAGTTTGTATATAAGAATTGAAGGTCTTAAGAGGATCGAAGACAAACACATAATTACAAGCTTGAACATCAATGCCTTCTTCTAAAACATTTGAACATATAATTAGATTGCATTGTCCCGAACGAAATTCGTCAATAGCGGTTTTATTCCATTTTGTATCTAAAATACTCTCAATGCTATACAAGATATTTTGTCTTCCAACCATAAATTGAGGACGTATTATATCGCGTATTTCGGGAACTTGGGCAATATATCGCAATAAAACATGATATAAGCATTTAGCAGTGTAACGCCTTTCTACAAATACCAAACAAGCGATATCATCTGGATTTTTATCTTTGAAACTTTCTTTCATATATGCAAATAATGATAGTAATTTTGGTGTAGAATAGTTTAATATAATATCCAAACTATGCCAATTATCATTTTGTATCATTCTTCTAACAATTAGATCTGACATTTCGTCATCTTCATCCGGATCTATTAAACTCTTAAGTTCTTTTACAATAATGTGACGTATACGTTCGCAATATTGTATAACCAAACGATATAGATTGCGTAAGGCTAATGTTTCAGATTGCCTTTTTTTGATTTCAAATTCAATTATTGGCGACATGATGGCTATCGAAGCAGGGTATATACCAAAATCTTCCATTTGATATAGAAAATCGGAAAGCAAATTTTTAATAAAATTTTTTTTATTTGGTTCGCGTGTTGTAGCCAAATTTTTAGTCAGTTTAACTGCAATGGTACCTATATCCCAATTGTCAATGACTGCTTTGCATTCGTTAACAAGTGCCACGATTTTAGTTTCCACTTGAAATTTATGTTGTGTGCTTTTAAATGTTACCATCTGTTCGTTAGGTTTTGTAGAATAACTTGAGGGAGAGAATAATAATTCATTATCTTAACTAACTACATGTTTAAGAGTTAATTGAAAGAACTTTAAAAATAAATATCAATATGTATACTAACCCAGCCAGAAATTGCCGTTGGTCAGAAACATCAAACACTGGCAAAGCACTTTATTTTTAGGACCATTGTTAAAAAAAAATAAAAATTGTAAAATTGTGTATATATGTTTATGAAAACTTTTTTAGACCAACTTTTTCATTATTTCCCAGCGTTGGCAACACACGTTATGCCAGTGCTGGCAAACTTTCACAACCAATAGTTAGCCAGCTGTTAGCATTTATTTTAGTTCAGTGGGTAGAGCTTTCGACTGTCAATATGGTGGAAAGGTACAGTGGGGAAATTTGACTTTTTTTGAGCAAATTGGCCAACAACACACAATTTTGAACGAAGTTGAAAAAACTTAGATCTGAAAAATAGCTGACAAAATTCCAGATCGACTCATTTATTTGATATTTCTGCTATAAAAAATTTAAAAATGCTGGGATACAAATTAAATGTATCAACTTTTACGTAATTTTACTATCTTTTGATATCACTGCATGACATAGAAAAAATTAATAGAGACCTCACCATTATTTATATATATTTCGGATATGCAGATTTCAATTGCGTACTTCATTTGTTGATCAATGTGCAGAGGTGTGTTTTATAGAAGTATAGTAAGTATAGAACTTCTTTACTACTACCCCAATCCACATAAAAATTGGAGAACTTATAGGGGAGGACCTAGGCTTTCAGAATATTTTCATTTGAGACACCCTGTGCTTACAGATGGTGATTACTATTACACCAATCTTTTACGACTTTGCTAAATGTAAACCGAGTTGAGAAAAAATTTACTGAAATAATTTCCAATACAAGATAAAAAAAAAAAACATGCTTATGGTGGTAAGATATCTCTTATAACTAAAAAGATATTTGATGTGAAAAATTAAAATGTTAATTTTTCGCCTTGACTTTTTTTTTTGTTTTTGGCCAATATCTTTTTTGTTAACAAATCAAATCAAAAAAATAAAATTTGTAAGATTACTAACACATTCAGAAAAGATTTTTAAATTATCTTGAATAGTTTAGCTGTGAAAAATGTTCAAAGTGAATATGTTAAAATATTTTTTTTTTTTTTAAATGGCAGTTTTCTCTGAATATGTACCTTAATTCACTCACGTTTTTCTCAGAACTTTGTTAATAATTATAATTCTATAATATATAATCGATTTGCTTTTGTTTAACAATGCCTGTGTTTATATTTATGGCTCATATTTAACGTACAAAACTTTATATTTAATTTAGAAAACTGCTTCACGGTTTATGTACTTTTCCCTTTTTTTTGCAGTTTTAGCGAATATGAACTCTTAATGAAAAATTGACCTAAATAATATATGTAGTTATATAAGTAATATAGTATAGTAGTAATAGTTCTTTAAGAAGAGGCAATTTATGGGAAATATTTTGACAAAAAAAAAATGTATTTGCATATAGCGGCTTTTACTAAATATTCGCAATTTTTCAAAATTCGTATAAGTCAGCATAGCTTTCTTAGTTGACCCCAGAGTCATACTTTTGGTATATGTGGGCACATCTAAAAAATCTAGCTGCAAAAATTAAAGCAAAAAAGTTTCCATTTGCAAAAGTTATCGTAATATAATATTTTTTTTTTCAGGTGCATTAAATTAAAAAATTAAAATATATTTACCAATTTTAGTTTTTTTATTATTTTAATATTTTAATTTAATTGTCCTGAAAAAAATCATTATATTACAATAACTTTGCAAATGGGAACTTTTTAGTTTTAATTTTTGCAACAAAATGTTTTAGATGTGCACACATATTACACCAAACGTATTACTCTAGGGTCAACTTGGAAAGCTATGCCATCACATAAAATTTTAGAAAAATCACGAATATATAGTAAAAGCCGCTATATGCAAATACATATTTTTTTCAAAATATTTCCCATTAATTGCCTCTTTTTAAAAAAAAACTATCACTTATTCAGATCAATGGTTCATTAAGCGTTCGTATTCGCTAAAACTGTAAAAAAAAGTTAAAAACCTATAGCAATGGTTTAAATATAAAGTTTTGTGCATTAAATATGGGCCATAAATATGAACACATTTTGTTATTTAATTCCATCAAAAAAAAAGCAGATTGATTGTTTTCAAAAAGTTTTAAATGCCAAAAACGAAACTTAAAACGCCAAACTTTAGACATTTTTCTAGTAAGCTGTACCATTGATCAAAAAATTAAAGTACACTATTGATATCAGTATGTCCGAAATATATATTATTGATGGTCAGATCTATATTAATTTCTAAAAAGTAACATTTTTACTCCTATGTAATCTTTATCAAATCCGCAATCACTTCTATCTATCCCCACTGTGCCAGTGTTCGAAGGACCAACAAATTTTAAAATTAACTTTTTTTAAATTTTTTTAGAAAATCTATTTTTGACCACCTATTATTTGGTTTTGCCAACGATGGCAATTGTGTTTCCCCAGTGCTTTGCCAACGCTGAAAAAGTAACAGCAAAGCACCGGTTCGAAAGCACTTAAATTGTCAGAAATCCAACGTTCTTCTAACGCTTGTACCGTAAGTGCTTTGCCAGCACTTTGCCGTTCGTATTTTTTTGACTGTTAGTATTTTTAACACCCCAAGTAAAAAAAAAAACTATATATATTTAGATATATTTATATATTATATATATAATCATATATGGCACAATATATAATTAGATATAATTATATCTCCTGTTGATTTAAAAAAAAAATTATATGGTGCTATATAAAATTATATACGCATTATTTTATATAATTATATACACCCATTTTTTGGATAGATTATATCAGATTTTTATAGAACAATATATAATTATATCCACCAATTTCCGTATATCAAATCCAAAATATCCAATTTTTGACCTCTACCCCTTCAATTTTAACCAAACTTGGTATGTAAGGTAAGTGTCATTGTACAAGTGTTGGGTTGTTAGTTCTAACGATTGTGGAAATATCGCGTTTTAAAATATGAAAAAAAAATTAAACTTACAAAAGTGCTTATACTTAATCGTCCATATCTTTTTAACGGGTAAAGCTACGTGATTCATTGATACCTCATTTTAACGTCGCTGTCGTTCTTTAAATAAAAAAAAATAATTTTTTTTTTAAATCCGTGCATTTCAAAAAAAAACTTGTTTTTTAACATTAAAGAAAAATATATGTTAATTATAAATTATGTTTTTATATCGTTACCAAATTCCTATGTAGTACTCCTACATGTTTCTGAGTTATCGGGGTTTTAGTTAAATTCAGCTTTTTCAATCGCGGTTTTTGAAAACAATGCATTTTGCTGTGGAGAAGTGAATACATTGTGTTTACTAGCTTCCCCACTGTTTAAGTAGTTTTTAAATGAGGTATTAATGACTCTCGTAGCTTAAGCCGTTAAAAAATATTGGAATATTATGTACGTCTATTTCTTTAAAATTTTCGAATATTTTTTATATTTTGAAACGGGATATTTCAAGATCCGTTGGGATTTGCTGTTTGGAGAGGTTATAGTTAAATCTTCTATACCAAGTTTGGTGCAAATCACAAGGGGTGGAGGAAATCGAGTGATTTAATATAATATGGCTTATATAATTTTTTTTCAATCGGGATCAAATAATATTCATTTTAATATTCATTTTAGTTAATCATACATAATTTTTTTACTTACACCATAACATTATTTAGTTGATCCGTACTTCTCACTGTTATAATATTACCTCGAAATGTTGCTTCCAATTTCTTTAAATCTTCCAAAACATTACCCAGTTTATTGCCCTTTATAAGAACACCAGTTAAACCAATAACTCGAGGTAGTTGCGTTTTATCACTAATTGAAAAGAGCTTAAAAATGCATGCATTGGATGATTTCCCGTGGCGTGATGACATTCGTCGATCATGACAATAGATAAATCAGTTACTTTTATGATATTTTGGCTAATAATATCAAGAAATATTTGAGCTGTTCCAACAAAAACCTATAAAAATAAGTTTAGATTTATTATTTAAGTAGAATAATAATTGATTTTTTAATATACTTGATTTTCCGTGATTTCGGTTTGCCATTTACGGCGTTCCCAATTGTCAACATCTCTATCGCCAATATAGAGACCAACTTTTAAATTAGTTGTTCTTTTAATCTCTTTTGCCTGTTGTCGAGCCAATTCCACCGTATTGCACATAAAAATGGCACGTTTACCGCCATTAGGAATAGTCCTGTGTACAAAAAATAAATTAAACTTAAAATTACAAAATAATTAGGTATAATTCATTGATATTTTTTTCATTTCTCATTTCGATAGTTTGAACTTTTTTCTATATGCTGAAAAAACTTTAGCGAAAAAATCACGAACATAAACACGTAACAAACAATATAATCCACGAACATAACTATGTTAACAAAATAAATACGTAAATACTAACATAAATACGTAAAGAAAATTCTTACGTTATATTTTATTATACTGAGATTAGGGTATATTTCAGTTTGTCATACCGTTTGTAACGCATCGGAATATAGGTTTAAGATCCCAAAAAGTATATATATTCTTGATCCTTATTAAATTTTAAGCCGATTTAGCGATGTCCGTCTGTTGGTGCTTACCCAGAAGACATTATTTTATTACCTAGCTCTTCCTGAACTAATTCCAGAGGACATGATTTTTGTTTGCGATGTTCCACTTGGTATGCATCTTTTTAACATGTGAAAAGCGCTTTTTCCATATGATCTAATAAGCAATTAATTCAAGTCTTCATATGAAATGAAGAGCGCTTCTTTTATGCTTTGAGAAGCGCTAAAATATGTAATTAAAAAAATAAATAAAAAAAAATAATATAGAGCTTAGTCAATTGCACTATTAAAAAAGGCAAAAACAAATTTTAAATTTAGTTTAAAAATGTTCAGCGGATCTACGATGTGTCTTTTCGTTGTATATTACAATTTAATTCTTTTTTTAAAGAAATTAAAAAAATTTATTTAAATCAATGATTTTTTAATGAAAAAATTGACAGTAATAATGAATTTTTCATACAGTATATGAAATTTTTTATTAAATCAATGAAATCAGTTGGTTTTTTTTTTTTTTTTTTTGATTAATTCTAAAGTAATTTTTTCCATATTGCTAATTTTCATTACTTGAAAAAAATAGCTTCTTTAAAGTGAGTTAGTGTAAAAGTCATCCATATAGGTATAAGTTAATGGCTTTGTTGAACAACGTTTTTCTGTTTAACCGGCCTTAGGCCTTTGGGGTTTTCTCCTGCAACCATGCTTCGCTGAGGAAGTTTTTCTGCGTGTCATACATAAATAAGTTAGAGGCTTTGCTGAGCAAGGGTTTTCTGCGTAACCGGCATTCGGTCGGGCTTAGGGGGGGGGGGCTTCTCCTCCAGTATGTCCAAAGCCAGGCTTCGCTGAGTAAAGCTTTTCTGTGTAACAGTTAATATGGATAGGTTTTTATGGATAACAAAAAACGTTTATTTATATACAGTGGGGAGCACTTGTGAGTCCATGTAAGTACTTTTTACACCTAAAGATTCAGGCCGAAAAATGTTTGACACTAGAACTAAATTATACTTTTCTAAAGGTACAAGGTACGCTGAATCCAAATCTTAGTTTTACTCTCCGATATCAGGCGTTCGAGCTATATTAACGAGAAAAGTGTACTTTTTGATCAAAATGCTCAGATTTTTGACCTTCCTGGAAATATATTTTTCATAATACTTGGAACGTCACCTGAACAAACTACTCTTACCATTTTTTTCAGTTTTTCAATTTTTAAGATAACTTATTTCCACCAAAATTGAGTAAAATATCTAAAATTGTGCTGGTATGGTTTAAATAGATTTAGCTAAACTCCACTTAAGTTTTAAAAGCTTAGAAGAATATGTCACCATAATAAATAATATCTAGATATGTACTTACTGTTGCAGTGTATGAGAGTAACGCCTTAAAGCCAAAATAGCTATAAAAGTTTTGCCGGCACCAGTTGGCAAATATATTATACCATTTCGTTGGCACACATAATCCACCAACTCCAGTTGGTATGCCCGTGGTGTTAGCTGAAGATCAATTGAAAATAATTAAACATGTTTAATTTAAAACAAAATAAATTATCAGAATACTTACAACAGCTTCTGGTTCTTCCTCCATTTTGTAAATTTAAGTAAAACTTGATACAATTTTGTTTTTCTTTTTCTACCTAGCACTACACTTATACAAGTGATGTTTATTTCACTGATACTGTGATGAAATTGAACTGTATACGGTAGTGTTGTATGTAATGCAGTCTTGGCTTTGGGTGTAGGACTACGTGGTCATTACTAACTGGTAAGTCGGGGAACAACAATTTTATATACAGAATATTTCCTTTGTTCACTCAAAATCTTATTAGTTGATGTTTTCTAGAGTTGTGTTGTTCACAGAGATTTAAGTCGCTTGGAGCAATGTCACAACGCCGTCGATTTTTTGGCAGTCGGTCCGCCGCCAAAGTAAGCGGCTGGTTTTGGCTACATAAAATACTTATAAATATTTCGACTTTGAGCCTCCGCCGGATATTAGACACTTAGCCACGGCTAGTTATCGGACACTTAGCCACAAACAACCAAATAAAAATGATTTTTTTCAATAAAATTTCTTAGCCCACCCATACACTTTGCAATATTATTAACAGTATTATTGTCATTTTACCCTACACAGTGCAATAAGATGTGCAATACTTTTACTCAAAATATGGCACCACGCTTTTGTTCTGTTGTAGAGGGATATAAAAATTGCTCAATGTGGCCAACACACTATAAAATATTTTTCACATTTTTTGTTTGTGCAATAAGAATCAAAACCATTTTGATTTTTTCCAATATATTGTACAACCTTCCAATATGACATTCACACTGGTAATATTTTGCACAATAGCAAAAGTTGCACAAGAATATTGTGTAGTGTATGGGTGTCTTAAACCATGATTTTTCGATCATAAATAATATGGTTAGCACAAGTCGCCGCCGATCTGAAAAACCTTGCGGCTCAAGACGCCGCCGATAGTTTTCTACCTTAGCCGCCGCCGACTGTTTTGCGTCTACTTGTATCTCTGGTTGTTCATGCTCCAACAGAAATGAAAGCCGTAACAAATCGTCGGCGGCTTAATCGCTCATAGCCGAAAAATATGGTCAGCCGAAAAATATGGTCAGCCTCAGCTCTGCGTGAAAAATTACCAGCGGTGCCGGATAATCGGCTGAAGGTTAAATTTCATAAAATAATTTGTATGGTATTAAATCAAAATTTTTTCAAATAGACAAAACACATGCAAAGAGAAAAGCAAGCTAAATTCATGTTTACTGTTGCCAACTTTTTTTCAAGAAAAATAGCTTAATCTGACCCAAAAATAGTTAAATTTTTTTAGCTAGAAAAGTGAAAAAACTTGCAATATTTAAAAAAAAACAGCTAAGACTTGAAAATACTGAAATTATTTGCCTTTTAAGCATCGAATACACTTGCAATATTAATGTACAACTTTTCGATAACGTTCTTTATTCTATTACCATATGTGGTAATAGATTAAAAAAAATGGGATATTTTTTTTTTAATAGAAGCAACACTCAGGAAATTCTTTCTATTAATTAATGTGTTGCTTTCTTTGGAAAGGTGATAGTGAAGAGATGAAAGGTAAAGGGCTTCATTTCAATTTTTAGTTAACTTGTAGTTAATACGAAATATAGGTAACATTCTTAGGTAATGCCAACGCTTATATTCAGGGGGCGACTAATTTTTTTCTGAAACGAACCACTATAATATATATTAAGGGGGGAAAATATTAAAAAAAGTTGTTATTCTTTGTCTATTGTTTGTTACTCACATTCGTTGTAAAGTAGTTTTAAGTAATAAATGTTTGTAATTATGGTCGAAATGTTAAACGGCTTAGCCGACAGTGTCAGCGGCGGCTTGAAAAAAACCTGTCGGCGGCAACTTACGATTAGCGACTTGCATCACTGTGCACGAAATAGTTCAATTAAACGATTCACTTAATGTATTTTCATCATGGATGGTAAACGTTTCGATGCGGTTATAATCCACGTAACGCTATTTTTTTTATTTCGGTAACAGTATTTTAAGTGTAGCGATATCTTAGTTATTCGGTAATAGTATTTTAAGTGTAGCAATATTTCAGTTATTGCAGTAACGGATGTTTAAGGGTAACGTTATTTTAGTTATTCAGGTAATGTCAATGCACACCGATATTTTTAGCCTCATTATGCCAGAATTCTAATGACTGTCTAGTTTATTATCCTGTTCACAGTCAGGTTTTGTAAGTGATTTAGCTATGAGATCTGTAAATAACCCAAAACTGTTCACATGTGTTTGATAATTACCTATAGAAAAGAATAACATTAATAGTCGCATTCATATAATGTCGTATATAGTGTAAACATCGGATTTTAATAACATTAATGTCATAAATGTTTTGCCAACCCTGGAAGAAAAATGATAAAATTTGTTTTGTATTTTTATTTGAATGTTTCTAACATTTAAACAAAATTAAAAAAAAATTTGTTTTGAGTGCTTATAATAAAATATATTTTATTAATATAGGAATATTTTTCGAAAGAAATAAACGCAAAATTTAAGAAGAAACGAAGGAAAAGTTGTTAATTTCCGTACCTGTAAATATGCTTTATGTACTTATACACCATATACAAACCTATTATAAATACCCCCTAATATTGATTTGGAAAACCTATATTTTGGGTAAGAGGACGGCCGCAGCTATTGAGGAACTATTTTCATAGAATTTCTTCGCCGGAATGATAATAATGTCACAATTAACAGTACACGTTTTTGAAGCGCTATATTTAAGATTTCTTGATTTTGATTAAAAATTAAAATTATTTTTTTTTCTTAATATTTTGTTTACATTATTACTGAGTATGTTTAGTGAGTACTATTTAGGCAAATATGTCACTAAACCAAACTTAAATCATTCCCAAACCCTGACTTTTAAGAGATTGTTGACGGGGTCAAATTGAAGTGATTATTGGAAGAAAATTTGTATGGAAAATCTCGTCATAATAAAGAGATAATGCAATTATCTTGAAGATATCTCAAACCTCGTTCAAATGAATGGGGTATATGACTAAACTTTGGTGAAATATATTTATTTATTTTTTTTTATTTATTTATTCATTCAACAAAAATACAAAAGCCAATATATGCTTGTTCGTTAACTCACTACTTTTACTACAGCTGGGAAATTGCAATATAAAAAGTAAACAAAACTTTCCAATTGTAGTAAAAGTAGTAAGAATTATAAGTAAATGAATACACTGTATATCTATTTACAGCGACTATTTTTTCCGATTTTGTCAGATTATTTCGATAACACTATTTAAATTATTTCGGTAACGGTATTTTAGCGATAACTGTACTTTAGTTATTTCGGTAACGATATTTTAAGGATGTTGGTAGTTTAGTTATATCGGTAACGGTATTTAAGGTTTAACGGTATTTCAAATAATTCTTTAACGGTATTTTAGGGATAATGATAGTCATTGGGCATTTACACAGACAAGTTAATTTACTAAAATGGGATTAACTGCTTAATCAAACACTAAACAAGGCGATTAAATCATTTTTTTAGATTAACTGTTAATCAAACTTTTCATCTGGCTACTATTTCTAAACGACTCTGTAATCAAACTACTAATTGTGTGCAACTCTGCATTGTAAAACATACATACAAAGACACGTGAAGGTAAACATTAACCCCCGTATTCATAAAAATATTAAACAGTATTTTAAATACATTTTAGTTAAAACACAAATTTTAGCCTTAAAACTGTATTCATAAACGCATATTAACTTTTACACCAGGTTTAAAATATGTATTTTAAGCTAATATTCGTTTATGAATACTGCTTTAAGGCTTAAAATGTGTTTTAACTAAAATGTATTTGAAATCTGAGTTAAGATTTTTTATGAATATGGGCGTAAGACGCTGTGGACAAAATTTTGCTAAAGCCTATATGACACCTGCTTTTTTGTAATAGATTTACCAAGGTTTTTCTATCAGCAACTTTTAAATTTGTTGACATTCCGTTTTGTTTTTTTAGGTATTAACTTTAATATTTTTCTGTCAACAAAATTTAAATTCAATATTACGTATGGACCACACATTACTGTTACTGTTAGTATCATATCTGATATCAAAGTGTTGTAGTGTTGTTATGATAATACTCTGAACAACAATTTTATGATATGAGCTGTCAAAATACACAAACATACATAAAAGATTGTAAACAAAAAAATAAATAAAAGTTTAAACGCCTAAAACTGTAAAAATACAAGAAGAAAAAGTGTATTAAAAATTGTTTAACTGTTATAAATCAACTTAAAGTTATTTTTTAATGACATATTTGAAAATTGAATGAATAAACGGACGTCTTTACTCAACGGGAGACAGAAAAATATGAGAAGACATGATATAAATATGAATACGTGTTCTTCACCCTAAACATTTATATGAACATAGATAATTTAATTCCTTTATTCTGTTGGCGTTCTCGCACATATGATATCAAAGTTAATATCTAATGTGGGCACTATGTAAGGGGCGATTCACACATTTTCCATCTATATCTACTATTTCCCATTATTGGTGATAAGAATTGTCAAATTAGTGTAAATTCTCTTTTAAAAATTACAAAATACTGGGAAATTGTAGACAAGGATGGATAGCGTGTGAATCAAGTTTGATGACATCAAACAGCTAAAAGATGGCGCACATAGTTGGGTAAACAAATTTGGCAGCACTTTTGCTGTTTAAACAAGAACAAAATATAATCAACAGTGATCGACATCTTTTCGAAGTATATTTCTTTTACTAAAAACTAAGTTTAAAGTTCAAATATGGTATTGTCTATATATTTGTCTATTATCGCAGAATTCGTAGAAATATATCGTAGAAATAGAAAGAATATGCACACCGTTCGAGAAATCATTGAAATATATTTTATATCACTTCAAAAAAAAGGCTATCCACCCATACCTACTATTTTGTCATTTTCAAAAGATAATTTACAATAATTTCACAATTCGTATCATAAATAATGGGAAATAGTAGATATGGATGAATGCAAGATATATTTATATATGTAGTCAAGATATATTTATATAGGTAGTCTTACTAGAACAACAACTACAACAAACAACTACAAACAATACAAAAACAACAGGCATTTTGTTGTTGAGTACAGTACAGTAGAGTGTCAAAACCATGTAAGAAATGTCAAAACCAGGGAAGAGGAAGATAAACAGCTGGGCTACTAAGACTACCTATATAAATATATCTTGTATGTAGTCTTACTAGAACAACAACTACAACAAACAACTACAAACAATACAAAAACAACAGGGTTTTGACATTTCAATAGATACAAGTCTAAGATACAGTCTTTGTACTGTCTTTGTACTGTCAAAACCATGTAAGAAATGGCAAAACCAGGTAAGAGGGCTACTAAGACTACCTATATAAATATATCTTAGATGAATGGATAGCGTGTGAATTTCCTCTTAGATACAAATATTTGAGCCTTTTCAAATATTCACTGCATATTTAAAAATTTGCACTGACATAACTTCAGAGATGGCAAACCTGTTGCATTTTGTTTATGTATTTTGGTATTAGTTACACTTTTTGGAAAACAACGATATTATAAACGATTTATATTTTCAATTAAAAACTGACTTTAGTCGGCTACAGATTTACACATTAAGGTCACGTCATGTATCCGCTGTACAGTTTTTATCTAAACTTTGCAGATATATACGACAATGTTTCAATTAAAAATTTGCCTTAAAGTCGCAGTCAAAGTTGACACCTTGACATGATGTGTATTCCACACAGGTAAAAAAATTTAAAAACATTTATTGTGTATATTTGAACCAATGAACTACGAATATTTAAAAAAGCCCCAAAACACGCTTGATTAAATTGGCATTATTATTTGTTTTAATAACAAAAAAGTTGTACACGTTTTCTATATTCCTCTATTTCTATAGTTTGATAATCAATTGTTACACAGTTTGTTTTTTAACTATAAGATTTTAATAAATAGGTGAAAAATTATTGGCCAAAAACAGAAGATTGAGCAGCTACAAATCACATAGCTGTTAAAGTCAGAATTAGTTTAAGTGACTTAAGTCTAGTGTTGGTATGAAACGAAAATTTCATTTTTTTAAATTTAAATAATTGTAACTCTAAATTTGCGTTACATACCAACACTTGACTTAACCCTCAAATTGACTCTTTTGCAATTAAATGTATACCATGTGTTCGGCACGAAAAATAAACAATAGTTTTTTAGGCCAAAATGTTTAGAGCGAATCTAAAACCCTAATCCATAAAAATTAGTAAGTTTAGGCATAAATTTTTATTCTTACAAAGATACAGTTCTAAAATTACACTTTTTATGCTTTGAAGATATGACGCGAAAACGCACCTTAATTTATAGTATATTGATCAAATTTAAAGGCATTTTTACTTCTACTAAATTTAATATTTCTGACAAATTTCATAAAAAATCCGTTAATAGGTTTATAAGTTAAGACGATGATGACGATGAGGTATCCTATTGGAATCATGTATGTCCATGGACCAATAAAATAGATTTTTTTTTAAAAGCTTAATCTAAAATCTTACATTGTGTTTAATATCAACGATTTCTATATAACATAAATTTGTTTTAAGATTTTTTAATGTTGGGTTCTCTTTACAATATATATATATTTTTTTTTAATTTTACGAAATTTAAACCGTGTACTGCATACAAAAAAACGAATTCACAAAATATTTTTAAAACTTGGTTTTCTATGGTAATATTTTAATTTTTATTATAAAATACTCATTTGGCGCACTTTTGTTCAATTTGATATATACCGCCTTATTCCACTTAAGCTGCATTTACATACCTCGAAATTCGGTTTAAACTAGATTTCGATGGTAAATGTAAATGCAACTTTAAAACAATTATGTTTCAGCCCCAATTGTCCTTTAAAGCATTTCCAAGTTTCATCAACACCTCCGGCTTACTCAAATGTATAGTTTCCTTGAAATATGGAATCACTTTAAAACTTTTCAAAAATTCTAACCACGTAAATATGCGTCTGAAAATCGCTATATTTGCCTAGAAATCTATGAACTTAACATCCCTGGCTCTATAATAATAATGACTTGGTAACTCTGGATATGACGCCGTTTCTACAAGCAACTGACTCTGAACTGAAGCCAATGACGCGAAGTTCATAGAGTAATAAACGAGAAGTGAATAAAAATATTACAGCAAAAAAAAAAAATAAATATCATAAAACAAACACAAAATCAATTTCTGTTTTTAGAACAAATCATAAAGGATAAAAAAGAAAATTAATTAAATTACAAGTGAATCATCAAGCACACATAATAAAAAGAAGGGAAGAAGAATTAAAACCAGTTAAAAAAACACACCAACACAAATAGTCTTATATCAATAACAAGGGTAGGGCTAGAAAAAAAATGGTTGGTATATTGGACGACACCTGCTTACGTTATCCATTGGGAACACGTATAAAAATAGGTGAAAATCATGGTACTGTACGATATGTGGGAGAGGTAAGAAAAAAATTATTGATTTATCCAAAAAAGTAAAATTTAATTTATTCTGGGCACACCTAATCCCTAGGTCTCTGGTTATCAAGGTACCTGGCTGGGCATAGAATGGGATGATCCCAAACGTGGCAAACATAATGGCACCCTTGATGGGAAACATTATTTTTATAGTATGCATCCAACGGCTGGAAGTTTTATACGACCTGGCAAAGTGGGTCCATGCGAATCATTGGAAGAAGCTGCGCGTGACCGTTACTTGGGATATACTGATAATGCATTGGATAAACAATTGATGCGTGAAACCCAGGAATCAATACAAGCTTCTTTGTTTGAAATTGTCGGCATGGATAAGTTGGCACGTAAACAAAGTAAATTCGAGCAACTGACCGAAGTCAGTGTAAACGATTGTCCCATTAGCACAGCTGGATATCTAAAGGAATTTACTATGCTGACAACTTTGAACTTAAGTCATACTTTAGTTTGGAATTGGGAAATTGTTGCTGATATATGTCAACAGGTGCCCACTTTAAAAAATTTAAATTTGAGGTATTTATAAAATTATAGAAATTACAAACAATTTTTCTATAGAAAAGTCTTTTAAATTAGAGAATTCTGTAGTGAAAGTCTATTTTTCTGTACGAAAATTCCGAGGTTTTCGGTACAGGAAAAAGTTCTTGAAATCTAAGACTTTTTCTATAAGTAAAAGTTTTCAGAATCGAGCGCTTTTTCTACAGGAAAAAATTCTCAGTGTAGGGAAATTTAGATGTAAAATGGTAACACACTTTTTCTAGCTCTTTAAAAGATCACACCAACAATTTTATTTTTATCGTGTCCCTAAAAAAAACGATTTGTCGAATTTCGTTCATTACACACATCCCGCCAGATTTATTGCAAATGTTTCCAAATGGAAAAAAGTAGATTTTTTTGGATACAGTTAACCCGTTCTAAATATTGGCTGTAAATGGGACATTATTACAAAACTCTCAAAATTTGAAAAATTTAATTTAACTCATTTATGCAAGTTTGATATAATTTTTATTAAAAATAAAAATATGTTTTTTCGACCTTTAATTGTACAATGAAAATGAAAATTATTCAAGTTCGAGGCCATACTCTATATTTCTTTATTAGGATATTGTCCTAACAAATAATCTATAGAGTTTTTGTTTTCAAATTTATTATTTGACCCTTTTCAGGAATGTGTTGATAGATCTATTTCGGGAATTTTCTAGGTTCCCATCATCAGAACACGTTAATATACTTAAAATGATTGAGTTATGGAATTCTGACTTCATCGGACATCAAAAATCCATTTTAGCCTAAAACCAAAAATGACTCACAAATTTAACAAAAAGACAAAAACGTGTTTTTTTTTTTAATTAATTTTATATATATTTTAAAATTACCTAATTTGGAGAAGTCGATTGCTATTTTTTAGAGATGTCACTAGTATTCGGTTACTATTGGGTATTAAACATTTTCATTATGTTTGGACTATCGGCCGAGTACCGAATATTAGCACTATTCGGTAGAATTATTCGGTCAAAATAAAAGAGCTTTAAAATTTGTAGTTTTATATAAAAAATTGAGAAAATCAAGTTTTTCCAAAAATATTTTTCTTTAACCATTTAAGTTAGATCCCCCCAAGCTCACGAATGTGAGCTATGACGTTTTCACTTAAAACTTTTTGCATGCGGCTTTGGTCAATAAGGTTTAAAATGTCAAACAGTGCAGGTTTTAGTTGTTTTTTCAACCTAAAAAAAGTATTTTTGTCCAGTTCAATATTGTCAGTATATAAAGTATACTGTATTTTTGTATGAAAATGAATGAAATAACTATGTGTTCTGCAAATATCCGGTATTCGGTTTAAACCGAATATCGTATATTCGGTAAAGTGCCGAATACACTATTCGTGACATCTATAATATTTTTATAATATAATACAGTAACCTCTCAAATACGTGAACTAATTTTTGCAAGGGGTTTTCGCGTTTCTAATTTTGTTCACGTTTGTGATTTTCATTATGTTGATTATTTAACAAAACAATAAAATATGTAAAGATTTTGAATATTTTTCTCCTGGAAAATTCTTAATTGCAAAAATACATTTTTAGACAACATTTTTAAATATTCAGACACTTGCCTATAGAGAAATATTAACATTTTAAGAAAATTTTCGTATTAGAAAACTTTCTGATTCTGGGACTTTTTTAAATAGACCAAATTCAGAATCTAAGACAATTTTTGCATACCCAAATTATTGATTTTAATACGTTTTTGATATTTAACAGTTCTTAATTTCTAATACATTTACTAAAAATTCTATTTAAATTTTGTTCTATAATTTTTAAAATAATTTTGATATAGGAAATACAGGAAAAGAGTTAACGAGTTTTTCTATTCACGTTAGAAAAGGTGTTTACTATAAGAACGCGGTGAAATTATTATTCGGGGATTACCCAAATTACTAAAATGTTGAAGAAATAGAAACATTTCTTATAAAAATGTGTTCACATTTTAAAGGTATTGAACTTTGTTCACGTTTTGGAAAAGTCAATGAAAAAAAAGTGTTCATGTTTCTGGGACGTTCATGTTACTGGATGTTAACGTTTATGCGAGTCCACTGTACTAGTTCTAATTAAAAAAATAAATAAATTGAAAAATTACAATATAATTCATGTTTCTTTATAGACTCTATATATATATATATACTATATACATATATATATATATATATACTATATACATATATATATATATATATACTATATACATATATATATATATATATATACTATATACATATATATATATATATATACTATATACATATATATATATATATACTATATACATATATATATATATATATATATACTATATACAGATATATATATATATATATGTATGCGTAGCGCATACTTTAGGGACATGGCCAAAATTGTACCCGAAATATGCGGTGTATCGAAAAAAATTGTCCTCATCTTAAACGCTAGATGTATGAAAAGGCGCGAAAATTTTGGGGACAGTCCCCAAAGTAAGCAAATGTCTCTAAACTATGCTGGGGAACGAATAAATGTCTCTAAACTATGCGCTGTGCATACATATATACTATATACATATATATATATATACTATATACATATATATATATATATACTATATACATATATATATATATACTATATACATATATATATATATATATATGTTATGACGTGAGCAAGATTATTTTTTATACCCAGTATGAAGAAGGTCTAAAAATGTATAATATTTAAAAAATTAATTTACTACTTCAACCTTAGTTCCACACTATCCTAAATTCCCCTACTTAATATCTGAAGGGGATTAATAGGAAAATTCTCAAAATCTCATGGTATTTCTATAGGAAAGTTTAAATCTAAGGATTTTTGACAGTAAAAATTCATTAGAAACTTATAAGTAGGGCAACTAAAAAAACAGCCGTTTTAATATATTTTTTTATTAAAATCGTTAATAAAAATAAAATTTGTGTAACATTTGTTCAGTGGAACTTCTCCAGTCATACAAAGGTGCAAGTTTTTTTTTTTAATTTTCAAAGTTCAAATTGGTCTTACTTCAAAATACAAATCGCTAAAAAAAAGCAAAAAAAACCCCTATTTTAAAAGAAAAAGCTAAAATAAGCTTACTTTTTAAAGAAAAAAACAAAAAGTAGCTTATATTTACAAAATAAGCTAAAATAAGCAAATAAGCTCTAGCTTATTTTTGGTTGCCTTTTTTAGATTCGAAAAGGTATTTCGAATCTAAAACTTTTCTATAACAAAAAGTCTATAAACTAGGCGACTTTTCTATAGAAGAAAAACTTATTTTCTATTTCCTCATTATTGTGTTAATTTTTTCCCCCTTCTCTGGACTTTTTAGTTGCAATCGTCTGGTTATTCCTACTGATTTTCAAGTGTCTGAGTTATCAAAAGCTTTTAATAATTTGAAATTTATTAATTTACGTGATTGTGGTTTTACGGAATGGTCTGATGTCATACAAACAGCTCGCTTATGGCCCTTAATCGAATCAGTAGGTTTACAGGAAAATCCCATCAGCGAATTGAGTGCAGTTAACACAAAGGAGATTTTTAAGAATTTAAAGTAAGTTTGCATACAAATTTTAAAGGTTTTTATTTAAAATTAAATTATTTGTTGCCCATTTATCAGAGAATTGGATTTACATCATACAAAAATTATGGATTTTGATCAAGTTTGTAAATTGGGTAATATTAAGACATTGGTCTCGTTGAATCTCATGGAAAATGGTATTGAAGAAATAAAATTACCAGATTGTGAATCTAATGCTAAACTTGATATGTTCATATCAATGGAACAACTTAATTTACTTTACAATCCAATATGGAATGAAACAGATGCCTTTAATGAATTGGATAAATTACCAAAATTAAAAATTTTATACAAGACGCCACATCTTAAATCCGATTTTGATGAAATGTTTGCTAAAGCTGTGGCATCGATCTCAAATTTACAAGTTGTTAATAAAATAAATTTAACTGCAGAAGAAAGACGTGGTGCTGAATATGATATATGGAAGAAATATGCTGTGGAATGGTTACAAGCTTCAAAATCAGATGACACTTTAAAAGAGTTTTATAAAAGGCATCGTTCTTATGCTTTAATCATAAAAAGTAAGTTTGAATTTAAAATTTTATCAAAAATTTATGTGTTTATATGGTAATATTTTTTTTTTCTTTAGAATATGGTTCACCAGCTGAATTTATTCCAACTAACAATAAGAAAATTTCCAATCTGATTAAAATACGTATATTAAATAAACAGACTGGTGAAGTATGGGAAAAGAAATGTCCACGCATGATTACAGTACAAACTTTACTTGGTCTCATTGTTAAACATTTTCAAATGGATTCTACTAATTATTCTCCTCTACTGAGTTATATCGATCATAAATATCCTGATTTGGTAGTACCCATGGATAATTTATCAAAAACGTTGGATTTCTATTCATTACAAGAAAATGATACGGTTCAGGTTAAATGGTAAATTAAACAAAAAAAAAAAAAAAACAGTGATAACATGAAATTTCTTGGTTAATTAAACAAAAAAATATATTATGTTAATCTTATTAAAAGAATATTGTAAATTTTTCTTTATAAAAAATTCCCCAAAATTGTTGAATGTATTATTTTTTAATTCTCTTTTAAACATAACATTAATGGCCTTATACTATATTTTTATTGTTTTATATACACTTTTAATTTAAATATATTTTTTTGTTTTTTTTTTTATAAAAATTATAAATTATTTTGCAAATTACTAATGGTAAAATATAAACCAAAATCTTTTATTGAAATATATTACCAATTTAATTTATTTAAAAAAAAAATGTGTTAAGATATACGAAATAATAACAGATTTTAAAAAATTATTTAAAATCCATTAAAATCAAGTTTGATATAATTTTTATTAAAAATAAAAATTATATTTTTTCTGCCTTTAATTGTGCAATGAAAAGGAAAATTAATCAAGTTCAAGGCCATACTCTATACAGAATAGATCTATCAACACATATAAATAGATCTATCAACACATTCCTGAAATTGGTCAATTAATAAATTTGAAAACAAAAACTTTAGATAATTTGTTAGGACAATATCCTAATAAAGGAATATAGAGTATGGCCTTGAACTTGAATAATTTTTATTTTCATTCAAAATTAAAATCTAGATTATGCAGAGAAAATTCATAAAGTTTACGAAAATAATTCGATTTTAGGATTTTTCTGCTGATTTTTATGTAATGATTTACACTTTTTTTGTTAAATCAATTTAATTTTACTTTCTCGATATAAATTACGTTAAAAAATTTTCTCGAAAATTTTTAAATAGTTAAAATGCGGTTTGTTTTAAAAATAGATAAAAATACATTTGCCTAAAAACTTGTTTGATTACTGTCGAAATGCATTATTTTTTTATCTTAAACGTTTGTTTTATTTTTTGTATTGAAGTTTGGCTTTTTAGTTTTAGAAAAATCTATTACAAAAGGCTGTAACTACATTATATAAAATTAAATTTTTTCCATGATTTTTTTTCTTAGAAACAAATTCGCCTTTGTTTCTGAAGCATAATTCTAAAATTTGGATACTAAACTTTAAGTACTTTTTTTGTTTATATTGTCTCTTGTAAAAAACTAAAAAGTGTAGTTACGGCCTTTTGGATTTTAGGTGACGATATGCATTTTTTTTTATAAACTTGACAGCTAACAGATTAAATTTGTCAGTTTAAAATATCAAGCCAGCTCCGATAATCGATCCTGCATAAGGGGAACAAGTAAAATGTCGACGTTATCAAAATTTTGGTCGACAGTGGCAACATTTTTTTGGGGCAGCCTCTACGTTAATTTTTACCTGACTTTGTATGTATTTTTTTAGCGTTGCTAACCGAAATTATACCAAAATACAGAGTTGCACACAATTAGTAGTAGAAATACAGAGTAGTTTAGAAATAGTGAGCAAAACATGTGTTTTGTTGAAAACAAATTTATTGGAAAACAATTTTTATTTCAAAACATGTCCAAAACACGTTTAGTGGAAACGTAGTATAAGCAGTTAATCCAATTTTTAGAAAATTAACCCTTGGACGACGAATAGTGGATATATGTCCCATTTTTTACTTTTTGCCATTTTAGAAAAACCTGCATTACGATTTTAACAAAACTTGTTGTGATCGATAATAGACAGATGTGGCTTTTTAGCGATAACTTTTTATTGTTGCCTAATAGTCTCAGAGCCTCACAAGGTCAACTCAGTCAAAAATTTAGTTTTTTATCTTTTTATGATTCTTTTTTAAGTTTTTGTTTTTAGTTTTTATAATGTTAAAAATTCAGTTTTAAGTTATACAAAAATGGTTATTATTTTTGGAATATGCATAACTTAAAGCAAAATACAAAATTAAGCAAAATCTTAACTTATTAAAGAACGACAGATCATTAAATGATTAAACTTTAGTACTTTATTTCTCCGGTAGGGGAGTAGTAAACCGCCAAAAGCAACACAAAATTTATGTTTGGCCATAGGCACAAAATTTATTTTGGTCTGTTTCAATTAAGTTTTGTCAAAAAATCTTCAGCGGTTTAAGATCGGTCGTCAGTGTTAAGTTGTCTATGTGAATTCCCTATAGAAAATGTTCTTTAAATCTGAAGATTTTTAAATAGGAAAAGCGGAAAGAAAAAAAAATCCGCAAAATCTGGAGTTTTTCTGCTTTATAGAATTTTAGGAAAAGGTCAGAATTTTTTGGATTGAAGAAGCATAGTTGCGTCATAAGGGTTAACAAATATTGTATATCAAACTGTTATACAGAATTGTTAACTTAACACTGAAAATATTATACATCATGCTAAACAGCTGTTTACTGCAGTATTGCCAATAAGGGATTTCCCATAGATTTAGGGGTTTTTATGCCGTTATAGATTTTGTTCAGGTTTGACGTGAAAATGGTGTATAATTTTTAATAATATATAAATTTAAATTATTATTTTAGATTTGATGTGATTGTATTTTTCTAACACAAAATTTTTATATTCGCAATTTTTGACTTTAAAGTTTGAGCACATTCGTCACGACAAAACAGAAAACGAGGTGTAATATATAAAAAATAAATGTTCTGGGTTTTTCGTGAAAAAAATAATTTCACCAATAACAATTGGAAGATATTTTATGTAATCATAAATAACGTTAAAACCACATAGAACAGATAAAGTTTATATTGAAGATTTGGCCCCACTGAGTACACAAAGTACCCCTAACCCCCTTTCGCGATGGTAGGGGTTGAAAATTAATTTTGCAATTTTAGTCAAGAGATGTGTTCGCATCAGAATAATTATATATCATTGGAGAGGTAATTGAAATAGCTTTCTAAAGGTATACATACACTAAGCAAAATTCTTGTGCAACTTTTGATATTGTGCAAATTATTACCAGTGTGTATGTCATATTGGAAGGTTGTACAATATATTGGAAAAAATCAAAAAGATTTTGATTCTTATTGTGCAACCAAGAAATGAAAATATTTTAGTGTTTTGGCCACATTGTGCAATTTTTATATCCTTCCACAACAGAACAAGATAGTGGTGCCACATTTTGTGCAAAAGTATTATACATGTCATGTCAATAACATTGCAAAGTGTAATAACCCATTGTGAGCCAATTAAAAATTTTGTATTATTTTTCATTGTATTTTTTAAAAAAAGTATAATAATTCATAAAATGAAATTATAGTTTTAGTTTTTTTTTTTATTTTATTAGCTGATATACAAATTTAGACAATTCAAGTTATATTCTTCAAAATTGCGCATGAGCTTGACAGCGCGCCAAAAATCCAGTTTTTGTGTATATTAGGGTGTCTCTTAAAAACGATTTGTCATTACACACCCGACTTTAATTGCAAATGGTACCAAATGGGTTTTTTGCAAAACGGTATTCAAAAATTCCCGAAATTCAAAAAAATAAATTTTACATTTCATTTAAAAATTTAATATACTCAAAATTATTCAAATGTGAATTTCGAACTACATCGGATATCATTAAACCACTTTAGCCTTTGATACAAATTAAGAAAAGGGCTTTTTTTTAAAACTAATTTTAAAGATTTTTTAAATTGCCTAATATGGAGTATCGATAACTATTTTGAAAATTTAATAGCTGTATATAATATAATAGAAAAAAAAAAATAAATTAAAAAAATTATAATTCGTGTCAGTGTGTGGAACGATTACCCTCCAGGACATTTTATGAAAATTGATTAGTTTGTTAAAAATTTAACAAAATTTTAATGTTTACACCAAAATTTGTATAATTTTCGGAAAATATCACTCAAATTTGATTAGACTACAACTATTCTTACTTTTATTTAAAAAATGGTTAACCCTTAGTGGCCTGGGACAAAAAATAACCCATAAAACATATCAACATTTTTTATTATTTTATGCAGTTTGATCCGTATAGGGTTAATGTTTCTTCCACTTTTGACTACAAAGGATCCACTAAGAAATTTGCATCAGAAAGGAGGTAGGGATCATAGCAGTGGATTACTACTGAACTTCCCATGCAATCAACAACGTGCAAGTTTCTGCGAATAGTTCATCTTGGGGAACCATAACTAGGAGCAGTCCTCCAAATTAGGATATGCCAATC